>VNJQ01003179.1:3735-181984 GCA_008042515.1 Drosophila truncata | reverse complement strand
AAAAACCTTTAAAAATTTAATCAAATTAACAGAATTTATATTTTATATATTTTAATATTTTAAGATTATTTATTCTTCTTTAAGAAATTTTATTTGACATTTAAGAAACTAAAAATAATCTTCCTAGCACTTCAAGTTGGAGCTTCAAGAAGCTTACCTTATAAAAAGGCAAAAAACCTTTAAAAATTTAATCAAATTAACAGAATTTATATTTTATATATTTTAATATTTTAAGATTATTTATTCTTCTTTAAGAAATTTTATTTGACATTTAAGAAACTAAAAATAATCTTCCTAGCACTTCAAGTTGGAGCTTCAAGAAGCTTACCTTATAAAAAGGCAAAAAACCTTTAAAAATTTAATCAAATTAACAGAATTTATATTTTATATATTTTAATATTTTAAGATTATTTATTCTTCTTTAAGAAATTTTATTTGACATTTAAGAAACTAAAAATAATCTTCCTAGCACTTCAAGTTGGAGCTTCAAGAAGCTTACCTTATAAAAAGGCAAAAAACCTTTAAAAATTTAATCAAATTAACAGAATTTATATTTTATATATTTTAATATTTTAAGATTATTTATTCTTCTTTAAGAAATTTTATTTGACATTTAAGAAACTAAAAATAATCTTCCTAGCACTTCAAGTTGGAGCTTCAAGAAGCTTACCTTATAAAAAGGCAAAAAACCTTTAAAAATTTAATCAAATTAACAGAATTTATATTTTATATATTTTAATATTTTAAGATTATTTATTCTTCTTTAAGAAATTTTATTTGACATTTAAGAAACTAAAAATAATCTTCCTAGCACTTCAAGTTGGAGCTTCAAGAAGCTTACCTTATAAAAAGGCAAAAAACCTTTAAAAATTTAATCAAATTAACAGAATTTATATTTTATATATTTTAATATTTTAAGATTATTTATTCTTCTTTAAGAAATTTTATTTGACATTTAAGAAACTAAAAATAATCTTCCTAGCACTTCAAGTTGGAGCTTCAAGAAGCTTACCTTATAAAAAGGCAAAAAACCTTTAAAAATTTAATCAAATTAACAGAATTTATTACTTTTTGGTACGGTTTGTTCCACAAGAAATATTTACTAAACTGTTACGAAAAAGGAAATTCGAAAATTAATGAAATAAACAGTTTAATCCAGGCTTACAAATGCTTTTAGCATTTAAAGTTGTGCCTCAAGGAAACTAATATTTTTAAACAATAATTTATTAATAAATTAACCAAATATAAATTGAATTTAATTAATTTTCTTATAAGCTAGTTAAGGAGATTTTTTCTAGTGTGGGAGAATCCCCTTGGCGGCGACTAATCAACCGGCTGGCCATATACACAAGTGCTGGGCTGCTGTCGTCCAACGGCGGCTTCTTCATCGTCACCCCCGGACTTGAGCATCTTTCATTGGGAGCTCCACTGTACGGGTGTATGGGTGAGTATTATTTTCTTTGAATTCTATATGTGTGGCTTAGGGGACAGCAGCTCAAGCGATCAGTTCAAAGTTGACTTCGCTGCGGACCAGACCGAACCGCTCTAAATCGGACACGCGACGACCGTGAATTATAGAATTCTGAATCAAATCACAGTTTATTTTATTAAAAAAAATATATAAATAATAATTCTAATAAAATGTTAGCCACCAAGTGCTCTGTGTTGTGGTGTTTATTTGTGAGCCTGATCCTTGGCTGCGTTCAGGCCGCCTTGGATTTTAACAATGATCTCGATAATAGCCAAAAGTTCAAGAGCATACCGACCACAGTGAAAACCTACGAAAATGACACGGTCCAGCTGCCATGCACCTTAAATAGTAAGTTGTTTTTAGAAAGTATTTTTATAATTTAACTATAACAGTGCGGTGCATTTGGTGAGGATAACTGAGGGGGGCCTTGAAACGGCCACCAGCAGCAGCAATTGGCCACAACAATGAGATTTAATTCGATTTAAGAAATGAACACACAATGGGACAAATGAAGGTATTATCCGACAATAATAGAGCAGCACTGAGGAGTGAATCCAGAAACGGATTCTATTAATTGAATGCTTAACACACTTAGCAGCACATTGAAGTCATTCCCGAAGAACCCTCCCCCAAAAGCGTATTGTTAAGTGACCATTAAAGGATTGTTGACAGTAATAAAAATTTTGAAGGGGTTAATAAGATTACAGAATCAATAACAAGCACTACTCATGAGGGTAATATCTAGGGAATTGTAAATAATAGATTTTACCCTAATATTTTAATTGAAACACCAAAAATATAACACAATAGGATGTGCACCTTTATTATATTAATTAACATTAGAATTTGCCTTACTTTTTAAATGGGGATCCCAAAAAAATATTCCTAAGAGTAGCTTGATCAAGTCCTTGTGGCTTAATATTAATAAATGCTGAAGTAAGAATATTTATATCTTCCTTGCACTTTAGACAAACTGGACGCTTCTTCCGCTTATTGAATTTCAAAGCCTGCGAAGAAAGGGATATTAATTGTATTAAAAAATAGCAGAAGGGATTTCTAAATGTATTATTATTTAAATACAACTCTAATCCTGCTAACCATGCGTCTATAAATATCCTTTTTTTTCTCGGAGAGACGGTTCCAGGAGCGGGCTGCCCTCATGATTGTTTCTCTCGGCTGTAGGCCACAATGCGTTTTTCGGTAGTTACGCAGAAAGTTTAGATATCCATTATTGGTTACTGGACCCGGCCTGGTACACTTTCCACGTGGCTTTTTGAATACAATATATTTAATATTTTAATAAGTGTAAATTCAGCGTTAAAACCCTTCTAAAGTTACACTTACCATATTAACATTTACAAAAATTTACACACTTAAAAATTTATTGTAGAAGAAAAACTTTGGAAAATATAACAAAATATTTACTGGGGATTTTGTGCCTTTAACTGTTTTTGAGAAAAACTGAATTATAAAAAGGTTTCCAACGAATTGACTGTCAGGTCGAAGCCCTCTGGAAAACTACACAAAGTCCAAGGTTTACTTACGTAAAAATAAAGCTAGAAGCTATGAGGTTGCATCTTTATTGCCTAGTAAATTTCTGCCATATCTTCCCGTCCAATGAAATATAAATATTAAATATATATTTTATTATTTCCTATATTTTACCCAATTTTAACAAAAATATCTGTTTTATACCCAGCACCCTTTCGATATGTTCGCTGGCATCGGGACGATGTTGCTCTGGTGGACTCCAGACATCCAGAAATCCCGAAGCTGGATCGCATAATGCTTTGGCCCAACGGAAGCTTGCAGGTGGCAAATGTACAATCCAGCGATACGGGTGATTATTATTGCGAAATGAACTCGGACTCTGGGCATGTGGTCCAGCAGCATGCCATCGAGGTGCAGCTGTCTCCACAGGTCTTAATCGAACCCTCAGAGCTTACGGAGCAACGAATTGGAGCCACCATGGAGGTGGTGTGCGAGGCCCAAGGAGTTCCCCAGCCGGTGATTACCTGGCGATTGAATGGCAATGACCTGCATCCGCAGAGCAGCTCAGGCAACCGTCAGAGTCTGGTGCTGGAGATCAAGTCAAGGAATCAGGCGGGCTTAATCGAGTGCCTGGCCAACAATGGAGTGGGTGAGGTGGCGGTGGCCAGTGTGTATCTACATGTGTTGTGTGAGTAGCCAAAAAATATTGAAGTTATTTAGAATCTTAATATTTTCCCACTCCACACAGTTGCCCCCGAAGTGAGTCAGCCCCAACCGGTGGTTTACACCAAATTGGGTGCTCGTGCCCATCTCGAGTGCATTGTGGAAGCGGCTTCGGCGGCTACGGTCAAGTGGTTCCACCATGGACTGCCCGTGACCCTGGGAGCCCACTCCACTAGTCACGAATCAGAGCTGCAGGGAAATCGCTCGCTGGATCACTACGTAAATGCCGTGCGACACTTGCTGGTGGTGAAGAGTGTCCGAAATGCGGATATGGGTCAGTACGAGTGCCGGGCCACCAATCAGATTGCGGCAAAGAGTGGCAACGTTGAGCTGACCGGTCGGCCCATGCCCTGCCTCTTCAAGATCAACCCCGGCATTCAGAGCTCCACCTCGCATGTGCTCGTCTGGCAAACGGAAAGCCTGCTGCCCATCATGGAGTTTAAGCTCAAGTTCCGTCAGATTCCCTCGAACAATGCCACCCGGCAGATTCGAACCAACTGGACAGAGCTCACGATTCCAGCTCAGGCCACAAATGGTAAGGAAGAATTTTAATTTTGCTTAGATTTTAATGTTTATAAATTAACGAAATATGTATAAAAAAATATGAATTGTTTTTTTTTTTATAACACTCCTTTTCAATGTCAAATTTGTATTATCAAGTTCTTTTTTATATAAGAAAATCCTCATTACAATAATCACAAATTCTGTCTGAATATCAGATAACAGAGTTTCCCATAAATTCTTTGGTTTCTTCGTTTTTTGAAGAACAAGTAAAGGCACCTGGTTTGCTTTATTCCCGATTCATTGTTTCCATTAAAATTCATGGAAACTAAATTGAGATTTTGGTTTGCTGAATAATCAGCAAATTCCTTTGCTTTAAGTTTATTCAAAAACCTTGACCCGGACTGAACTTTAGAGCAAAAGGTTTAAGCAAGTCCATACGAATTTTTCACCTGAAATATATGCCAAAATAAATGAATTCAGAATCTAATAGGGTTAAGTTAAGGAAAATAACGATTTTTTTTATAACTTTTATTGTATTTTGCCCGATAATAGTCTTTAATATAAATAAATTATTTACTTTAAGATTAGATGAGGTATTTCAAAGGTTTTTTGGCAGGTTTTTTTTTACAGGAATTAAAAAAATGAAATTTATTGCACATAAACTAGAATTTTAATTTATATATTACTTTTCCTTTCTTACAGGCCTAATATATATTACTACGTATACCCTGCATGGCCTGCAGCCCGCCAGTCTCTACGAAGTTTCCGTTTTGGCCAGAAATAGTTTTGGTTGGAGTGACAACAGCAAGATTGTTCGATTTGCCACAGGCGGAGAAGGTAACTTAAATTCTCTTTTATACTTAATTTCTTCTTAATTAATTAATTAATTTCCTATTTAGTTGAACTACCCAATTACTCCACGGAATCAGAGCTGCAGGAGGACCTTGCCGATGAGGATTTTCACAACGAAATCACCCAAAGATCGGAGATACTATCAGCCAGCATGATGTACAACTCAGGTTCCATAAGTGGCAGTGGAATCAGTGCCTTAATTTACTTCACGTGTCTTATAAAACTTGTATTACGCTTAAGTTAGACTTAATTATCAAATTTAAATGTACTGAAAACGTTTCCATGCTATACCAAATAAACAACTTTCCATGTATTCGCCTGAAAAGATGCCTTAGGTCATAACTGAATCATATCTGTTGATTCAGAGGGAGAAAGATAAGATAAGATTTTATAAACAAAACTAACTTTTGTTTACTTTTCTTCTTATTCATTTCTAAAAACATTCCTTTCAAAGAAAATATAATTTCTTATCAATGCATATATGTATATATTAAATAAATCCATTTTCCCATATTTTATCTGTAAAGTTGGGTTTGATTTTAAAATGTAATGTCTCACTTGCAATCACCTATCTTAAAATATAACTTAAATCATACGTGAATCAGGTCAGAACTTCAATCTTTTGAATTCGACGGAAACAGATAAAAAAGTGTATCATTGGTAAACATTCTTATAAAGCTTATCTTTGCCAATATGAATAATATGGAAAGATCCGGAATATTTATCAGGTAGTATAATCTCTGAAAAAATATGTATTCTGTTTTATTTCCTGTATTATTTTCTTTTAAAAAGTCTAAAACAATTTCCAGATCTTGGAAATTAATAATATCTTTTAAAATGCTTTTTTTAAAGCTTAAAATAAAATAGAAAACAATTAATGGTATTAAATTATCCAACTAAATGGTCTTTAAAATTTCATATTTCATTCAAGAATACAGTTAATAGAAAAATCTCTTTGATATTAAGGAAAATACAACCAGAAATGATTTCTTAAAGACCACAATATTACAAAATACATTTGCGGAAACTCTTTGCCTCATGAAATTTGATACACCCTGACTCCGCAAACTTATAGGCCTTGAAAATTTCTAGAAGGGTGCACATTCGGTATAGGGCTTCCTCTGTGTGGACCGCCAACATCAATTGGCAGTGACATTGCGGGCCCCATCTTTCTGGCCCCAAGCCCCACTCTCGCTCTCAGACTCTCTCTCATTCGGTGAGCCCAACTCCCGCAGCAGAGCTCTCCTCTCCCGATAGGGGAAACCAAATGGAATTGGAACGAAGCAGCTAGCTAGCCATGTTGTGTTTACCTGCTGGCTCCAAAGCCCCCAAATGCTGAGAGAGAGAGAGAGTTACCCGCTCTACATCTCTCTCTCTCTCTTTGGGGCACGTTTCATTCCGCAACGCTTTTGGCATCCATCGCAGCCAGCAGCACACTTCGCTTTCAGTGTTCGTCGCGTTCGGTCGCACCGCCGCCCCCAAGGATCCCCAGCGCCTAGAGGTCTGTCTGCATCTCGGAGTCGGAATCCGTGAAACGCCAGGTTTAAAGCAATTAAAGACAGCTGTAAACGCTTTTCGTTTTGACCGAACGACCTGGCTATATAATGTGTATTACAAATCGGCTAAAATGTGGCGTGTGAGCGAGCGAAAGCGTTGCAGTGCAAGTGCTAAACGCCAATCGTACAGAATCGGGAGAAAAACAAAAGAAAACAAAACCTTAACAACAACAACAACAACCAAAAAAAAAGGCTTTTGTAACGCTTTAACCGAATTTTTCGTCTCATCTCGCGTCGGTATCTGGGGACCAAAGCCAGCTAAAAAAACCAGTTTCCCTCCTCTAGGCTCTCGGGCAAAATAAATACGAAGCGAAATACTCGTAACAATCTTCAGCGCATCGTATCCATTCTTTAAACTCTGGCCCTGAAGTTTTAAAGTCTTGAAAGATTTTTTTGAGCAGACGATGAATCACTATAATGCCTCGCAGTATATAAAATCTATGCTGCACATCCATCCAGTTGCAAAAGCAGATGTGGTCTATATCTTCACTTTTACTTTACTTTTTCGCAAGAAACCATTTTGGCAAAAATTCAAATTCAGTTTCAGTTGCAATTCTTCATCGCTCTTCTTCGTTGCACATTCTATAAATATGTACGAATATGTAAATTAGTTTGTCGTTGTGCCGGCTACAAAAATACACCAAACAACACGGGAAAAATAGCATAAGAAACTAAAAAAAAAATAAAGAAAAACAGGTAATCCAAACGAAAGGGAAAATGATGCAGGAAAGGAACGAGACACAGGGAGAAAAGTATCTTAAGTAAAAGTATCTTTAGTAAAGGTTTTTTAGGTTCTTTAGGCTTCTCAAAGGTTGTTCGAAATTTAAATAAATAACTAGATGCATTTTTTGTAATAAACCATAGATTGCAATTGATTTTCCATACCTAAAAAACAACAAAACTGAAAAAAATATCAAGCAAACTTAAATTAATGAATAATATTTTCCCACTAACAATTTTTTATAAAATGATTTAATTTATTTTTAACAAAATATTTCCTTTAACTTCACTCCTTAAGTTTTAACTTTTCACTGATTATTTTTACTTTTTAATGAACAAAATAAATGCCAAACTTCTCCCAATTGATATCAAGTTAATAAAATAAACCAATTAAAAATTGATATTATAAAAATTCATATAAATTCTGGTATTTATGAAACAATATTTATTTTCAATATTTGTTTAATTTGTGATATTTTAATTCTCTTTGACTTCTTCAAGAGTTCATTGCCATTTTTCCCTGTGCCCCGGTTGTAACCAATTGGGGGCAGCTGCTGCCCCGGGAAAAAGGGAGGATGTGCAAACAAAAACGCTGAATGGAAAACAAATTTTCTGTACTTGTTTTTTTATTTACAGTAGGCGCAAAAAAAAAAAGAAAAAAAGAACGAACCAAAGACGGAACATAACAGAAAAGTTTTCAATTCAATTTGTGGCGGCAAAGTGCAAGCGTTGATCCCCAAAAAGCATTCCTCAGATATAAGACAGCTGCACTCGCTCCCCCTCGCTCCCATTCCCCCACACTGACTGTGTGTGTGTGTGTGTGTGCGTGTGTGTAAACTTGGAGCGCAATGTAAATAAACAAAGCGCCAAAGACAACAACAATCGAGGCACTGATTCGAAGAGAAGCCTCCAAAGAAAAGAACCAAGTTTGCACCTTCTTCTATATATTTTTCTTTGATTTTCAAATAGATAAACACAGAGTCCAAAGTAGAATCTATCTTCTTTTATTTTTAGTGATAGGCAAAGGTGTCAACTGTCGTAACTTACGAGCTGCCAGGCGTCATATATCTGAGGTGCCGTTTTGTTAGAAGACAACCTGGTAATATAAAGACTCTGGGAAAAACTCTATTACACAAGCGAGTACGGAAATTGCCGTTCATTAGGGAGCTTTTGTTGGGGATGCTGGGCGATGAGCTACGAGGAAGTCTGTACGAGAATTCATAAACCAAATAAGCCCAGAAACGTGCCTGATGTTCACACAAATATGCAGTTCTTTTGGGGGGTTTTAAAATATTTAAGAAGCTTACCAGGCATTATATATTAAATCAAATTTAAATCAGAATTTTATAGAAAATAATCTAGACTTTCAACATAATTTTCTAATAATTTACTTTGCCTTAGCAAATATTTTGACTTTTATTTTAAAAATATTTATTGACTCATAAAACATTTTCTAAATATCCTTAATTTGAATTCTTTTATATAAAAGATCAATAATTAATTCTCTTGTAAGTTATTTTATTGTAAGAGCATCTCTAAGTCACCTAATTCTTCTTCAAATATTGCGAAATTTTCAAATTTGTTTTGCTTGCAAATGCATCAGCAAATGGATTATGATCATCGAGCAATTGCAAAACTGTTTGTTTTATGAGTCGGGCATACAAACAAATACCAGATATATGTATATATGTTTGCGTACAGATGCAGATCGGCAAAGCTATGCCCGCCATTTGCAAACAGGCCCGAATTTTGTCGGCTGGTGTGCGGCGGCATTATGTACAAGTACATCGGCTTTTCGTGCTGTACAATTTTTTCGCATTTGCACATTAATTTATTTATATGCATAAACATTTGCATGCTATTCGACTTGGCACACCCTGACCCAACAGAACCCCCCAAATCCCCCCACTTCGACCCACTTTACTGGCCGGCTGGCATTGAGTCAGCTTCGAGAAGAGAAAAAAAACACAGTCGAACTTCCTTAAATTTGACTTATTGAACTTTAAGGAAATTAAGGAAAGTTTAAGCTAGGGTTTATATATTACATAATTTGAATAATAAAGGGTATATGGGTTTATTTATATTTTTAGAATACTTAGGATCTGGAATAAATATTATTCATTGACAGAGAAGCTTAAATATTTTTTAAACTATTTAAGTCGTTAAAAAATATGGTAAAAAACATTATAAAGTAAAGGATAATAAATTTACACTGCATTTTGTACGATAATTTTTAAATTGCAGCCTTTAAAAATATTTAAATAGAATTTAATACTCTAACTCTTCAGATACTTTGGTTGCCTGTAAAAATATCTTAAATTATGGGTTTAGTCCGACTAAATTAAATTTAGAAAATATAAAAAATAAGCCTTATAGAATCCCTACTGTATCGAAAATGAGAGGGAGAGAGGTACTCGATGTGAGCTGTAAATTAGCCAGCGACAGCATCGGTAGCAACAACTAGCAAATGGCGATTTTTCGCATAGAGATCATAATATCTTCAAGATACAACTTATCGGCCGAGAGCAAATTCGTACAACTCGTGGCTTGCATAACGCGCGACGGCGGCCAAGCGACTGACCAATATTTACCGATCGTTCGAATATTTTCGCCTCCCCAAAACCCACTCCCCTCCCCCTTTGGCAATTTGTAGTTGCAAAAAAAAAATCGTTTGTAGTTCGCGCGCGCGCTTTTCTTTGCATTTTGCCCAAGTCAATTAGAAGTTTCCGGTCCACGACGCGATTCGCATACAAAAGACACCATCAAAGAGACAAAAAACGATATTAAGAAATCATAAAGTCAAAAAAATAAATTATATAGACATTGTAAACGTTTTCGGCGGCTGTCTTTGCGGCTCCCAATTGGGAGCATTATATATTTGGGGGCTGGCAAATTAATTAAGTACAAACCCAACATATTAATTGCAGTTAACGACCTACCTCCGCACTCCGCACCGAACTCAAACCGATAATCAAACGCACAAATCAAAAAAATAGCCAGCAAAAAAGCAATCATCATGATCAAAGCGAAAGACTCGACGTGGCTGCTGCTCATTTGTCTGCTAATTGGACAACTCTATGGTAAGTCAAGGACTCGCCCTAATGGCCCATTAAATCAAAGAACTAATTTCAAATAACACGATCAGATATTGAGCCACCAAAGTGGTTTTTATCGGGGGAAGCTTTGCTGCAGAGGAAATTCCAGGAAAATCTCAGAGAGATACACAGACACAGAGAGAGTTTGAGTTGTAATGAATGTGTAATATTTTTATGAGTACTTGTAAAGATAAGAAAATGGGAAGACCCGAAAGTGCAGCAGAAGAAGCTTTGATGGTCTTTGGAAAGGGGTCGTAAAATGAAGAAAAATTAAATTAATATTTGAGTTGGGAAAATTTCATTGCTATGAGATTGCTATGCAAACAAATGCAGGCTTTAGCCAAAAAAGTTGCAGCATTTCTTATTTAAATAATTGCTTTTTTTTTTGCTAAATAAGAATATACCATAAATTTCCTTATGAAGTATTTATTTTCCTGTTTTTTATCATTCTTAGAAAAATGCTTAATAAGCTAATGAGCTCATTGAGAAAATATTAGGCAATCTTGACAGACATTTCCTCAACAAAATTAGGGAATGGCACTATTTTGTATTAATTGGCCCCAACTATTTATGATCTTCCTGTGCCATTTATTTTTTAAAGTAGAAAAATATAATTTAAAGTAAAAATTTTATGACACATTTCCTAAAAAGCGTAAAATTATGTGCTATTTTGTATTCCCAAATTTACGTTTCCTGTAAAATAATTCTAAATAAAAAATCAAAACTAAAAAAAACTTATTTTGTACGAATTTCGAATGACTTATTTCCTGAAGCATTTCTAAATAATTAACTTTATGACCAATCCTCAATATTTTTTCTATTTCATTAACCAAATATTTATAGTTAATTTGAGATTTGAGAAATCACACAACTTTTTTTTAACATAGATTAATTAATGAGGTAATTTTGAATGACACATTTCCCTACTTTTATATAACTCTTCGTTACTTCATGGAAATGAGTGATATATTTATTCTGCATATATTTTCCCCACCGCAAATGCTGTGAATATCAATGGAATTATTTGAGGCACACCCCGTAACCTTATCGAGGAGTGTACTTAATTGATCCCCTATTGCCTTAACTTTTTGATTTCTTTTAATTTACACAAAATGAACCCATGAAAGTCAAAGTCTCTGGCGGCTTCGTTGCGGTTCAATGGGTCTACGTAAGTTTCCAGAAATTATGAATTACCGAATGGTAGTATATCGGCGGACAGAAATAGGTAATGAGCCAGTCGCTCTCCCTATCGAGTTCGGTTCGAGTCACGAACCTCCCCACGCAACACACACACACACCGCGGCGCCTGGGGGAAAGCTTCCAGATACGCTCAGGCCGTGTAGGTGTGAGCCAGGGCCAGAGCCACGTGCGTTTGTAGGGCTCTGACGACCGACTGGGCTTATCTTTTGCGTAAACTGAACAGAAACTGAATGTAGGTAGGTGCCAGTTGGTGCGGCTGGAACAACAAGCATATCTTATCGCCGGAGAGAGGCAAACACTTATCTCTTTGCTCGGCAAGTTAAAGTTAAATTTCATTCGCTTTTGGAATTATGGCGCAAATTGCTGATAACGGTATACATTCCATAGCCACGGCACGCACTGGCTTCGAAACTCTTCTACTACTTTCCCATTTTCCTGGCTTGCCAGTGGAAACTCAACCAGACTTTCCTCTCGTCATTTTCCCGGGTGCCATGTGTTCTGCAATAGGAATACAAAATACAACAAAAAAAAAAGAATACAAAAAATAAATAGAATAAATATTTGCCATGCACGAAGCGAGACGTTGTGCAAAGAATGCCATTTTGATGTTGAATTTTTGCTCGTAAACTTGTTTTTTGCCTTCTGGCTGTTTCACAGAGAGAAAATAGTTTGTTAGTCCTTAAATTGGGTTTGTTTGGGTTTGGAAAAGGATATTCTAAAGAAGAGTGCGAATTTTTTAGTTTAGGAAAGTTACTACTAGCTCAGAAGAATCTTATTCTAAAAGGATTTGAATATATTGTATTACCTATCCATTGATGGATATTACTTTCTGAAAGGATATTTAATAACTAAGAAACTTCTTTTTCAAATTATTTTTTCTAACTAAAATTCTAATTTTATATAAATAAGAATATTAATAACATACAGTTCCAAATTATTTAATTTCAAATCAAAACCTAATTTAATTTCAGTTCCTCCCAAAGAAAAAAGCTCTCTGTGTATGCGAAACTCCCCTTGAATTTCAAGTTATCTGTTGTCCCAGGGCATAGGCCACCATGATGTGTTTTCGCTAGAATATTCCAATATTTATATATTATATGCTTTTTAATTAAAAGTGAATTTCATCCAATTTTAGCCATGAGATAAGGCAGCGGATAACCACACACACCACACATAGCAACATATGGGGAATTTGGAACTTGGCGTTCTCGTATGTCAATAATATTCTAGCTGCTCCAAAATATCCAAGAATGTTTGGCCTACAAACAACAACTTTGCCCCAGTCAATTTGTACAATTTTTCATAATACGGCAACGAGTACACTCGGTGTGCGACCCAACAAAAATATTTGTTTTCATGTTTTGAATTCTTTTTCAGTTGCAGAACTCACAAAAAAAAAAGACTTGATAAAGACTTGGCCCTAATGGGAATTCAGTTTATTTACACTGACAGTCTCAAGGTTAGCCAGACAGCTCCAGCAGTTCGTCCCTTGGGGATCTAATAAAACAATGTTCCCAGAATTGGCGATTAAGTATGTGCACTTATGTACATAAGTAATGATATATACAATATATGTACGATCTGCATGCATAAAATGCTTAGCTGACTTTTCGGCGGCTCTTTTATGGTATTTTCCGAAAAACAACGAAATGATCAAATTACGCATTCGGCACGTTGGCTTTCCAAAAATAAAGATCGCATAATAAATCAGTGATTTGATCAATCAAAATGCTCGGGGCAATGACGGATCCCGAGGGTGTGGAGGAAATGCGTGGCCTGGCCCCACCCATAAGGGGGGGGGGGGGGGGGGGGGGGGGGGGGGGGGGGGGGGGGAGGAGAAGAGGGGAAATCGATTTGCCGATTCAATTGATTTCAATTTAATTTTCCATTTATTATGTGTTTGTATTTTGTCGGCAGTTGCCTCCGTTTATTGTGCGTCTCTATGCAAATTCATGGAATCAAATTATGTATACAGTGGAGAGTCTTTACAACATATTCGCCTCATTGACTTTTGATCTAAAGTCTAGAGTTTATAGGTTTATTATAGCTGAACCATTGGCGAATATTTTCAACCTTAATTATCAAAGAAAATATTTTAAAAACCATTGAAAAGCTATCTTTTCCATTAAACGTTTTCAAAAGATTTAAGAGATTTAGAGGATCTCCTAATATTAAAAGCATAGAAAGCTCTCCGAAGTAATAAAAAAAAACAAGTATAATCTCAAATTGCAACATAAAATAGTTCAGTATTTAGAAGATCGACTGTACGCTTTGACCACTGCCTCCATGTTTTGGAACTCACCCAGTTCTGGGCACTTTTACGACCCCCATCACAATCGGACTTCTCCATCGACTTGGACATGACATGTCGATTAAGGAATGTTTCCCCCTACTCGACCAAATCTGGATGAGGTTTCCTTTCGAGTTCTGAGATTTCAAAAAATGCTGTGCATTTCGGATTGGCAAACGAAGGCGGCGAGCAGAGATGCCATCATTTATTTATACACATTTCATTGACTCAGCAGACTTGTGGGGCTGAGGCTGGCGAGGATGTGTCGATGTGGGCCATTCTAGATTTGTTTACTTATTGACCTCATAACTCATCCGCGTCTGTATGCGATATCTCATGCGTCTACCGACTAACCAAATAATAAAATAAAAAAAAAAAACAACAAAAACAGCGACATGATCATGAATTGGCAATCAAAACGGACGTAATATAGCATCGGTGGAATCTTGAACTGAATCTTGAATGGGAGTTATCAATGGTCGGGCTATATTCCCTGTCCGACCTTGCTGATAATGCGCCTCGAGTGGAGTACGGCGCCAGGAAACCTCGTTAATGAGACTTACACACTAGAAATACATAAATACTCACTCGGAATCTGGGGCAAAGTAATGAATATATATTTATTACATTCCCAGGAAAGAGAACTGCAATGACTTTTTAACTTTAAGCTGGGAAAAGTTTACTGGACTAAAAAAACAATTCAATTAAAGAAGTTGAAATACATTTAAATATTTATGGTCAGTTTTAATTATATCCTAACTCAATTGAGGTAACTACTCTTTTGATACTCTACAGTTTAGTGTGACTTTCACCAAATGGTTTTAGCTTGTTTATATTTACAAGAGTCAATTTGTGATTGGGATTTTATATGCACAACTTTCAGGAGTGCCTCTGAAAATTTGAGAGGTTGTAAGGGTAATAAAACCTGTTTTTCAATTGGAAAATAATGAAATTTATATTGCCTGCAGGAAAAAAATATACAAACTATAAGCTAATCAACAAGGCTTGCATAAATTCATTAAAAATAAGATATTTTCCTTCAAACACCCTTCCAAAATAGTTTAAAATCAATATTACAGACTCCAAAACAAGCTCTTAAAACATAATGCCTGGCAACTTGAAGAGCACACGAAGCACATATATTTTTTTAAAAATAATAAACATCTGCACAGAATTCCAAATAAAAACCCACGCCACAATTTTAACATGACTTCATCTGTCAGGGAATGCAAAGTCATCAAAAGTTGGCCCGGAATGGAGGAATGGCAAATGCTGCGACAAATTCCCGACGACGTACCAATGCCAATGCAGGCCACAAATGGCCATTGTGTGTAACATTGAACTCGAGTTTAGAGACAATGAAGGAGTGGCACGCGCTGGGGGGTCGAGGAGAGTCTCTCTGGATGAGAAGCTGGCGCCGCGACATCCTGACGCCTTTGTTCCACTTAAAACGATTGCACTAAGGGGCACCCGGAGCTGGAGCTGGAGCTGGAGCCAGAGCTGGAGATTGGGGGTGTTGTCGCAAGGCTAAAGTGCGAAAGGGAGAAACATTCAGCCATCCAGCCATCCATCCATATGGATGAACTTAAGCCAAAGTGACTGCTGCTGTTGTTGCCGGGGAGCTGATGCTGGAGCTGTTTTTTATTTGCAACCCCCAACGACGACTACATCGATCCAAGGACGATGGAGCTGGGCCCAAGGGGGCTGGATGACGCATGCGGCCCCTTGAATCCCTCAGCTGACTTTTGGCGCTGACCTACTTGCAGACAACAATTGCGTGGAGTCGGGATGTATCCGTAGCCATATCCACATCCATGGCTGTTTCCAAGGAGCCTAACCTTGACACGGGCACAAAGATTGCAGCTAGATCGCTGCGGTGAAGGTCTCAATGCTGCTCTTGGCCAGCTTTTATGTATACCTCCTTCTTTGTTTTCTGTTTTTACTTCAGACCATAAAAGGGGCGTCTGAGCGGATGGCAGTTGGATAAGATTGCCGGCTTCTCCGACTTTTGGCTCCAAGAGTGCTCACCTTAAAAAGCTTTTATCGACCAGTGAGTGATAACGAGTTTTACTTGCGTAATCCCGGCTATATCCATCATAACCTTATACGACGGCCATGATGGAGTTGTGTCTCGTCGTCGTGACTCACTCAACTGTCGGCCGTTAGATGTCAAGTCAGCCATCGCATATGGCATGCAAATTGTTATGGCTAATACATAAAAGATTGCGGCCGCTAAAAATTGCTCATACGATTTGCATAAATCCCTCATTGCGGACGGGAGTAGAGTCATCAGTCTTATGGGTAACAGAGTACTTAACAATCCAAAATCCCTTTTGACAGTACAAGTTACCTGTTTTTATGTCTTGCTTTAATTTACTTACAGCTTAGTCTCTTTTCATATCTAGTTAGCTATCTTGCCACGAGATTATCTGATTATTTTTTATGATGTACTTAAGAGAGAGAGACAGTTCTAGATTCCTTGAAACTGTGGACCTGACTAAGAGCAAACAGTATTGCCAATCAACTGCGAGTATCTGCAAATATTCACGGCGGTATCTCCCCCTAGTTCCTGTTTTCAAGCTCATTTCCGTTCTCTCACATAAACGGGTTCTTTGTGGCAGAAGCGACCCTTTGATTGGAAGCAGAAGTTGCTAGGGATGTAGTCAGATTTTTATCAGTTCCAATTAAGTCTGGAACCACTTAGAGGGTGAGTCACTCAGATGCACCTTTTCCATATCAAATTTAGTGACGTAATAACTAGACTTGTATATTGAATATTAATCATTTAATTTGTTTATTATTGCCGACTGTAAAATGTGTATTTTTCTCCATAAGGTTGAAAGGTGCGATTTATAAGCAAATTAAAAATAACACCTGTAGTTTTTATGAGTAATAGGTGCGATCCACAAGATTGACTTTTTCTATTAATATGGTTTTATGACTTTCAATCCCAACTTAAATTTTTGGGTAAGGAATTATTAAGCCATAAATATAAAGATCAGCTTTTATGGATTTATAATTTCTATTCACATAAATAAATCAATAATTAAATATTTAAACCTTTTTCCAGTGCCCAGTCTAGGATCCCCGATAGAAGGAGATCAAACAGACTACCAGGAAGATGACTACGACTACGGTGATACCGATGATGGAACCGATGACTCATCAAAGGGCGATATTACAGCCACTTTGGAGACTTTACCGCCGCCCTATTTTGAAGAGAACGATCTTAGGATCGAGGCGAAGCCCGGAGAAGATGTAGTGCTCAACTGTGATGCTCGCAATTTCCAGCGTGAGTTTTTAATCTTTAACTTCAAAAAATATTCTTTATAAACCCAACTCTCCTTCACCTTAGTGAGCAACGCTGTGATGTGGTACAAAAACAGAACTATCATTGCCAATGGCCTGAATGCCATTGGACATCGCGTGGAGTGCATGGCCAACAATTCTATCCTATTGAGAGAGGCCTCTGCCGAGGATTCCGATGACTATTACTGCGAGATCCTGCCCCAGATGGTCCGACAGCACACGACACTGCGGGTGGGCGCCCGGCTGTCGATCCTCTGCGACGATCGCGATGTCACGGATCGTTCGCAGACGTTCAGGCAGGGTGACCACCACAAGCTCGAGTGTCGGACGTATCTGCCGGGCGAAAATACCATCAAGTGGTCCTTTAATGTATGTTTTTTCCCACCATTTTCCCCCCTTTCATGGCCACCATTCATCTATGATCATTCCCAACCTTCCTGCATCCGTATTTCTTGTAGGGTCTTCGTTTGGAATCATCGCCCGAGGACCTGAAGAATGGCGTTGTTATACTGGACAACATTGATGAGGAGAATGCCGGCGTTTATCAGTGCCTGGGGGACGATGGCAGCCGCGATCCTCCCCATGGCATGGTCACCGTTGATGTTCAGTACAGTCCCAAGGTGTCGACCCATCGGCATCATGTGAACACCGAAGAGGGTCACACCGCGGAACTGTACTGCAACTATCGGGCCAATCCCATTGGCAGGAGTTACTTCATCAAGGACGGCAAGACTTTGCAGTTGTCTGAGAAATATTCGCTGAAGGATTCGTTTCATAATGGCCACAATCGCACCACGCTTATCATCAGGGAAGTGGGTAAAGCGGATCTGGGCGAGTATTTGTGCCAGGTGGAGAATGCCATAGGTTCGAACGAGGTGAAGGTGCATGTCAGCTATAATCCAGAGACTCCGCAATTCGAGGACATGAAGGTGGAGGGCACCAAGGTGACCATGCACTGGCTGGTGAGGAGTCGTCAGCCGCTTTCTGAAGCTATACTGGATTACCAGTTAACGGGGGTGAGTAAGGATTTGGTATATATATATTCTGGAAATCTATATATTCCGGAAAAATCGGTTCTCTTTTTTAGAAAGGTTTATGTAAATGTTTATCCCTAAAATATGTTTCAAAATGGTATGTTTTAAACATACTTTTCAAGCATACTTTTAGATGCCTCTCAAAATATAAAAAGAGTATTTCTTAGATATTTTTCTAAACAAAAATTAATCTATAGTCTTCTATAAGTTAGAAATTTTAAACCTATATAGCTCCTACTAATCCCTGTCTTTCCCCTTTTTAGTCCTACACTTGGAGCACAGTCTCAGTGCTGCAAACGCATCGCCACAACCACACTGAGGGCATCTGGAAGATCACACATCAGCTGGACCTGCCACGACGTGGCCTGTGGCATGCTCGTGTGAAGGCAAAGAACACTCATGGCTGGTCCAATTTCTCGCCCGATCATGATTTCCAAATCGAGGATGATGATGGTGAGTCAAAACAAAGAGAACTTCCATGAACCCCTGCTATATCTTTATCCCTGTAGATTCGGCTGTTGCACCCGATATGGATCTGCCGCCCGAGCAGATCATGCAGGCAGGCATTGGCATTACCCGAGGAGCTGCATCATCCATACGGCAGCTGCCTTTGATGTCGGTGGCCTGTGGAGTGCTCCTGGCCTCGCTCCTGCTGCGCGTTCGCCTCTAAGGCCCGACGGGAAAAGGGGAAGTGTACATACGTTTTACCGGATTACGCGACCGCAAGAATAGGAAACACACTGAGAAACTAAAGTATTCTAATTATACAAAATGCTAATGCGCGCGCCTGCTAGCTTGGGTCAATGTTAATGTTAATGCTAAAGTACACACACGCTGGAGCGATCACCACTGAAACATTTGTGCCAAGCCAGGGAATTTGGACCGCAACGAGGAGGAGCTACGGGAGGAGCTACGGGAGGAGTGTCAGAAGAGCGGCAATTAAAGTTAATTTAGTTTAGTTAAAGTTTAAAGTTAAAGTTTGAAGAATTGTCATTGCAACGAGCCGAAGGAGAATGTGAAATTTTTTTTAATTAGGACACAAAAACTGCGACGATCGGTTTAAAACCGCCCAAAAAAAAGAAAAGAAATAATTGAAACCTTTTTGATTAACCTTAGCTATAATATTTATTTGTTTTGTATGTATGCATGTGAAAGTTGGCAGGATAAAGAGAGATTTAGAGAGAGAGAGAGAAGCATCCTTGTTACCTGAAACGGAAACGGAAATGAAAACACTATTGAGGGCTCGAGGGAATTCTAGTGACTTTTTAGGATTTGCAATACTTACACAATATTTTTGTACAGCCAAGCGTACTTAATGCAAAATGCTGGTTAGTGTAACTGGAGTATCAGAGAGTAGGGAGTCAAGAGATCTGTCGATGGGCACGCGAATTATTTTATATACACTAGACCAAAGCTTAGAAATACACATGAGAGAAGGAGAGAGGTACATACCAGCGCCACACCATACATATGAAACTTACTTTTACGAAACTACGCCACATCAACTTGGAACAGAACAGAAATGAACTGGACAAATCAGGGGGAGCATTACTATATGTATATTCGATTCTGCTACAATACCTGAGGAATATCGCCATAACATGCTGACCATATACACGACGTACATACATATTGTGTAATCCAATTGTGAGTGTAGGAATATATTTTATATATATTTTATTTAAGAATCATATAACATTAGAGCTGATCAATAAACGTGCCAATTGAAGCAATCAAGCGAATCTTATTGCTCAAAATCAAATGATAAAGAATAAAGAAAAAAAAAAGAAAACTCAAAATAAAAGTTCCATAAACAAAGTTTTGACGAGGACCTGATTTCGAATGCCGACCTTTAAGCATATATATACAGAATCATATATATATAAATATAACGATATACTTAAAAGCCAGTGTCTTACATGAATATTGTCATTTTCGTTGAGTCCATGGATAAGCAAACACAAATATAAATAAAATAAACGGAGATAAATCTTAAATTCGAAATATTATTCGGGTTTTGTATACTTTGGTTCCTTTTTTATTTAATAAATAAAGTTGATTTCGCGTGTCTTTACAAAATACAAAAATTTACAATCAACAGAGACTTGAATTACTCGATTTCCTTTTGAGAAGATTGGAAAAAGTAGATGGCTTAATACTAAAACTAAACTAATGTTTGTTGATCCCCAACAACACTAGGAGCGTCGATCCTAGCAGCGTCCAGCCCAGAAGGAAACTGCTGCTGGCAGATCCTGATCCTGCCGTTGAGCTCTCCGGCGCAATGGCGTCCAGGGAATGTTCGGCAATGGTGACCTTCGTGTAGACCACGGAATTGGAGGGAACAGCCAGGCAGTGGTAGATGCCAGCATCCTTTGGACTAGCCTTCAGAATGGTCAGATCGTTATTTGAATCCAGCTCGAAGTTGGACAGAACCACGTTCTTGCCATTGGCAATGATATTTTCGCCGAAATACCACAAGATCACGCTCTGTGCCAGCACTGGAAGATAAATTAATTAATTATTATTATTATTTGATGTGTTAGATAGTTTTAAGGACTCACCCTTGCTGTCCAAATCGCACTTCAATACCAAATCCTCGCCTTTTATTCCCGTTGCTGTGAGAGTTTTGTTGACTTTCTCGCTGGGACTTGCAGGACTTGTGGCTTTGGTCTGTGGAGAGGGCGCACTATCGTCATCATCATAGGTAAAATCATCATTCTGCATCTCCTCCTCGGTTAAACCTTGAGGGTAAGATAAAACTGTAAGAAAGAAAGCGGAATTTAATTAGTATATAAATTTCTAAACCTTAACTTAATTTTTGAAAATAATAATCGACCCCTTATAATAGTTTTATTTCGTATTTAACAACCTCAAGACACTTTCCAACAACTTTCCTAATCCTTTTATAATCTATAAAGTTTTTAAAGCGCTTATTTTAGGTTTTTTTCTTTAAACAAACTTTGTTTGCTTTAAGAATTTCTTTTAATTAGCCCTTAATGCTCCCTATTTAACACATAGAAGTTTATCTATAGTTTTATAAGATCTTCTGCAATCATGGACCATTGGATTGTTTATAATGCTCATTCCCCCAGGGGGTCACATCAGCCACCACATTTAGTCGTTAGGTTAATTAAAGGAAATTAAATGGAAATCGAAACCATGGCAAGCTGCTGCTTCTGCTGTTGTTATTAATATTGTTGCTTTAGCAGTGTGCATTAGGCCATCATAACTGTCTGTATTTGTGTTTGTTTTTGTCTTTATCATTTTCGCAGCTCGAATTCATCAAGGGAATTTTTAGGGTAGAGGAGTACGTGGTCAGAGGGGACAGCTGCACTGATGATGGGTTAATTTAAAGGCTCACAATTCGCATTCATAGTTTTCCTTTTGGTACTCCACAGAAGGCAATAAATACACCAAGGAAAATTAACGTTAAAAATATGAGTTAAAAATTCTGTATTATTTATGATTCAAAAAGCAGCCTAGAATTAGTCACAAATTATAAGACAACCACAAGTAAAATTCAATTTCAGAAAAAAAGTAATACTTTCTTTGAATTTATTTATTTTCTTTTTTTTAAGAAAATACCTATTAAATATATTAATTATTCCAAGTGTATTTACGCCTGTGCATGTGTATAAACATATTTTGTGGAAAACATTTCGATGAAATGGGGTCACATGAAAACCGAAAATTAAAATGAGCGAATGGAAAACAGAGAAAGAGGGAAAACAACAGTGCCTAACCCAACACCAAACACCTCCTCCTCCCCCTCGCTATCACTCCATTTCCCTCTCACTCTCACTCCCGCGGGGTTCTACCTCCCTCTCCCACCCTCCTGGCCGCTTGGGCGATCGCCGCACCCACATGTGACGTGCTGACGGAAAGGAAAACTATACCAGAAGAGGAGAACGAGGAGAAGGGCAACGCATTGGGCCACTTTTTTTGTTTTTGGTGGTGTCACCGATGGACACACACACGCCGAATTGAAAGCATTTCACAACAATGTCCATTTTCATAGTGCCAACTGCAACACGAATACAAGTCAACAGTTCAAGGCACTGCCAAAAAAATAGGAGATCTTCTTCAGAAGATGAAATTATTAGGGAATTTAGGTAATAATAATAAGGTAATAAAACTGAGTTTATAAAGGTAATAGGAAGAGTAATTATTTAGATTCTGGATTTAATTGAAGAATTCTAAATTTATTTTAAAGTTAGAAATAATGAAATAATGCCAAAAACACTAATTGGAAAGTCAGTACATTTTTCTGTTCGTTCACATAAGTCTCATGACCATTACGTATACGTAATATAAATTTAATAATCATTAATAAATATAAAAAAATATATTTTAACACTTTAAGTACAAATAATTTTCACTTCATTTTCCCATCTTTTATTTTTTTCAGTGTACCAAGTAAAACACCGCACACACCCTCTACAAAATAAGGGACAGTTTAGGTCGAATGATTGTGAAAAGTTTAAATTTACATTTTGTACATTTGCTTCGGTCGCTTGTGTGTTTCTATGAGTGTTATGGCCAGTTTTTCATCGTTTGCTCAGTGTTGCGTGCTAAAAAAAAAACACACAAACACACAATTTTGGACAAAACAATTCTCCCTGGGCTTCCAACTCGAATTCCGATTCCGCTTTCGATTCTCCAATTCCTGCCAAAAGGAAAATGATCTTTCCCTTTGCTTTTCGGGCACAAAAAATGCACATTCACTCACGCGCATTCGCTCTTTGTCGTAAACTTAGGCCATAAAAGAAATTTATTCTTGTATTTACATTGAACCAAAAGACACTGAAGCCAACTGAATTTATGTTGGATGCTTTCCGCCCCACAAATACAAAAAAAAAATACAAATAAAAAATAAAAGAAGAAGCCATTGAACCGGGAAGATAAGCGCAGTAGAGCAAACACAACAATCGCAATGAAAGTTTATTTTATTTGCGGATTTTTTTCGAAAAGAATCAAATGGGCTTCCGATAAACATCAACGATATAAGAACTTGGTAAATATACTTTTTTGGAGAGGAAGGAAATACAAAGTACACATACAAATAAACAGCTTGAAAAGTTTTCTGATTGGTTTTCTGGTTGCTGAATAAAATCTTATGATCCCTAAAATATTGAAAATATATTCACAGTGGAAATAATTAGTGTTAGTTGAATAATTCTGTTCCCAAAACAGGAAATTTTGAACCCAAAGGAAATATAAATATAAAAATATATTTCCATCCTAAAAATATAATTATTTCATAGAATACCGCCTTAAAATATATATAAAGATATTCCTCTGAAAAGATTACACCATTTAAGACCTCCATTTATAATTCCATTAATTTCACTCGAGCTACCTTCCTTCTAACCTTTAATTTTGGGTTCACATCCTCCCGAAAACGATCTTAACCCCGGATTATGTACGGTTTTGTGTTCTCCCTATCTCTGGGGAGATAAAAGTTCCCCCTATAACTTCCCTTAACCCTTGTTCCTGGCCCATTTTAATTGCTACTCAGAATTAGACCGACAACAATTTATCATAACCATGATTCTGGAAATAAAAGACAGAGCCGGTAGAAATGCATTTTTCAGCTAATAACCCAAAGCCACAGGCCAAAGTTAAGTTGGACTATACCATATAGTGCCAGTCACTCCCTCCTGCCGCTCATTTACCTTTCCCCCTAGCTCGGGAATCATTCAAGTGCAGCACTTTTGTTGTTGTTGGTTTTTACTACCTGTGATAAGGCCCCGGGAGGAAATTAAGAGCCAGGCCAGAGCCGTGGATGGAGGGAGGGAGCTCTCTGTGATCTCTGATCTCCTTTCCGAATGTTTTCAGGTTTGTCCAGCCGGGTCGGCTCTGTTCATCCCCTTCCCTAAGCTGGACACTGGGAGAATTTTGGTATATATTTCGATTTCAGAAAATAAAATAGAAATGTCGTTTATTATAAAATATTATTTATAATGTTTTAAACTGTTTTAGTTTCTGGGACTTTATTTAAATAACAATTGTAATAAATGTAGAATGAGTCCTTTACCATCTCCTACCTTTTTTATAATTTTCCTATAATTTTTCCAACTTGAATTACAATTTCCTAATAATTTTCTCTAGTGTAGTACGTGTCTGACCAGTCACCGCTTTCTAGAGGAGAAAAGACCTGGCCAAGGGACCGACTCTGCGTTATATGAGCCGAAAATTGTTTGTGCGTCGGCACTGGAGGATGAGGAGGAGTAAGTAGGAGGTGGAGGGATGGCTTTGTGCCTGTCTGGGTGAGAGTATCCGTGTCCGTGTGTGGCAGATAGAGACATGAGGCGAAGCGGATAATGATAATGGCATTCGGGTTCTGTGAAAGCGATCAGGTTACGGCCATGGAGGACCACGAACCAAAAGGCGAGAACCTCATAAAGCGACTACCTACGCATAAGCGAATACCCGGGCACTTTAAAAATTGAAATTGGCCAGGAGCCCGGCAGCAGCAGGAGGGGGAGGAAAACAGGACCCAGGAGCAGATGTGCAGCATTGACAGATGCCGAAAATAGCAAATTATTGGCAATCGTGTGCCGGTCTATGGCAGAAGGGATTTCAGACTAAAAACTCATTTGGCAGCTGCCATTCTCGGGCTAAAAACTAATTGAGGATTTACAAAAAAATGCTTCCATCAAATGTCTAAAATATGCAAATGCTGTTCAATAACTTCAACCTCTACCCATTACCCTAATCGATTTATTTCCATTTCCATTCGCCTGATCCCCCATGTGAGCTGCGGCATCAAGTGGCCGTAATAAATTTCGATTTCGATTTCGATTTTGATTTTGATTTTCTATGATCCAAACAGATTCTAGAAGCACTCACGACGAAGCCTATGTGCACTTTCTTTATGCGCGTTTCCCAAAAACAGAGAACATTGATTTCACTTAAACGATTTTTCCACAGCGCCCTCGATCGATCGGGGCCGGGAGATTTTCCCTGCACGTGTCGGCGGCAAGTGCCATGGATTTGGTCTCGGAATTGGATACGGAATTGTGCGGGCATAGTGCCAGTAGTTGGTTCGATGGCCATATGCTATATAGTCGAGGCGCAACTTTGACTACGCCCAGCGCATATTAAGAGGCTTCTTCTGTGTGTGTGTGGTGTGTGAGTCGTGGCTCCTAATTAATATGCGGCACTCCTTTCTAGTTCTTCCCTAGCCATCTATCCTCATCTATCCCAAAGAACTCCCTCCTCCACTCCTCTATTAACTGCTTGGGTTCGTTTCGATTTGGGTTTGGAGTCAAAGTTTCAACGCAGCAGAGACGGTTTTTTTGAGAACATAATGAAGTATGCCGTTAAGAATTTGTTAACTGCTTTGGCCGCCAAGCATAAGAAAACCAAAATAAATACATGTTAATAAGTGTGGAGACAGCTTGGACATTTATTGGTTTTAAAACATAATTCAAATTTGAAAAGTAAAAAAAAATATAACTGTTGAAAATTGTAAATGTTTAAAGCTGTTTTGAAATCACAAGTCTTAAATCAATTTGTTGAAGTGGCAAAAAATAACAAATATAGGAAGGTAGACTTTGATGGTTTTAAAATATTATGTTGCCAGCATAAAATCAATTAGTTGAGGTTAATAAAAAATAACACAGAATTATAAGAACCAGAAACAAATATTATATTAATGAGACTTTTAAGTATGAGTTCAAAAGTAATTTTTAAATGCGTTTAAAATTTACTGAGAGAGCTAGAAATAAGCAGGATAAACATTTAAAACATTCTTTTAAAATATAAATAAATTTTAGAGAAGTAATGCTTTTATTCTGTTTTATAAAAGCCTTAGAAAATTCAAGAAAAAAGCTTATTTATTTTCTATGACCCCAAGAACCCATACATTGTCTATAAGCTCTCAAGATAAACATTCCAGAGATTTGAATCTGAAATCGCTACATTCCAAGGCTGCAAAATAGCTAACATAGTTTGATCGGTTTCCTTCAAGTATACTCGATCAGCACTTCTGCTCCTCTTGATGGCTCGTAAATTCTGGAAATACTTACATTGAAGCCCAAGCTGGGGAGACCCGAAGAGAGCATCTGCGGCTTTTTAACTTTGACTTCTGCCTGCCACTGAATCACCAGTTGGCTTCTCCATTATCGTGCCGATGATCAGCGGTTTATGTGCATGTACAGAGCCATGTAAAAGTCAGCTATATAGGCATTATATATATATATATATATACAGATGTATGTACATGTCGTGCCCCACTTGAATGGTGCTGCACCAACCGCACCCGCTTGAAATGCCCGCACTCCGCGAGACGGCGGACAACAACTCATTCAGCGGCAGGCAATTCGCCAGCGACGCTAAGTAAATTGATTCTTTAATTGTCGAGAATTGGTTACGAGTTGGCTTAACTCGCTCTTGCCGGCACACAGAGAGTGAGTCTCCCTCCCGATGTACCCGATAAACCCCCGTTTGCCCACCCACTCCACAAAGCCCCCATCTGTGCAGTAGTGCAAGCGAATCGCGTAGCGAGTGTACATGAATGCCAGGCCATGGTATGGCGAACAGACAGATCGTATGAGTCACTGTGGTCCAAAATAAATACCCGGGCCTTCGTCGAGCAGGAATTTCTGCACAGACAAGGGCAGGGCCCTCGCAACACGCCACTCCCACCTCTGGGGCCTATTGGTAGGTTTATGCTAAGACCACTTCAGGAAAATAATTCATGAAAAGTAGGAACTTGAGTTGGAAATGTCAATATTTTGGCATTTACTGTAAGATTCTTGAGATATTTTAATATAGATGTTAAAAACGATAAGTTCAAAAAGGATTTTTTAATATTTTTTCTTTTTAAAAACAGTTTAAAGTATTTTAAAAATTATTTTTTGGTCTCTAAAACTCTGAGGAGAAGTATCTTTTATCTCGCAGATTTCACGTATTAAAAAATACATGATTTCCTTCGCATAAACTGAGTTCTTATATATATTATGGCACCTTCTCTCCCTCACATTTCGAGCCAAACGAAATCTTTTTTTATGCTTCTCGCTTCTTTGGCATATTCGCGGTCATTTGATGCCTTCTTTTTCTGGGCTATGGTTCTGGTTTTGGTTCTTTTCCCGGGCACTTCAATTCGCACCACAACATTCCATGAAATTTAATCCCCAATGCGGAAAAAAGCGAGGGAAAACAAGGCACTCCTTCAAACAACATAAATACCCAAAAAAAAAAACCGACAGAATTTGTTCTCAAAAATCGGGACACTTGGAAAATCTGCTGAGTAGCAAAGTTTTTAAGAAATTCTTGTAAAATGTAGTCAAATTCAGTATTTAACAAGGAATTCGAGTTTCAAAGCATGGTTTTGTGTAGTTATTCGACTCTTGGGGAATCTTTATAAACAAGATACAAAGTGTTGGGATGGGGATTGGGATTTAAAGTGAAGTGAAACACAAACTTCTGAAGAAGCTATAAATGTGTCTATAGAAAATTCAAAAGAAAAACCAGTTTGTCTTGAAACTAAGTAGAGATTTTGTCTCCAATTTGTCTGCTGAAGATATGTAAAAGATAACTACTTGGCTTTAAAAGTCAGGTTTAAACTGAAAGTTTAATTTGATTTGTTTAATTCAGAGAGCTCTTTTTTAAAGAGCTCTATTTTATAGTTTAATTTTTTGTATTACAAGTTGTGATAAATAGTTATGTCATTGAATTAATAAATAATATATTATATAAGAAATCAAGATATTTCTTACACAACTCGGCATCCCCTGGTTAGCAGTAAACCCCACAGATTTCAATAGAGAAGCTGTCAGCGTCATTCACATATTACCTTCATGTTTAACCAGACATTGCTCAGATACCTGTTTATATCAAGAAATCAAGCATTTAAGGTTACAAAATCTGCAATTTTAATTGACGTTTAAGGCATTTGCAATAGCGTCATAATTGTTTGTTAGACTAATCACCCATTTTTTCTCTCAGTGATTAGACTTGTTGTTCACCCATGTCAAGCGCAGTCGGACATCTTTGGAATATTAAGTAAATATGGTAAATATGTGGACTGAGCAAACATGAATTCCTGGCGGATCAGAGAGGAAACTGCCTTTCTTATACTATGTATGTATGCATTATATATTTTATATGGAGACAAGCCCACCATTTCGCAATCCAATCAATCTGATGATAATCGCATTGTTTATGGATTGGGGTAGGCAAACAAATGCGAAAAGGGGTTCCAGGTGATCACACCAAGACCAATAGTGTTCTCACGCTTCTTCGACACGCTTCTTTAGGGGAATCGCTGCTCTACCTAGCGGTGAGTTGAGGGGCTAATTAATACAGGATCCCGAATCCGATACCCAACCCTCCGGCTGCTCCTATTGATCACGGGTTTGTTTTTGCTCATTTCCTGGCCGCTACAACAATGGGAGAAGTCTGGAATAATTAACAGCCGTAACCGAGTCGGAATCACAAATGGCAAAAGGCAGTAGAGCCGCTCCCCTCACCTCCCTTAAAACATTTCCTACCAAGCGCTTGAATGAGCTGAGGAGGAAAACTCGCATCGCATGCCATTCATCGAACGTGATAAATAACTGAATTAATGTGACGGCCTTTAGACAATAAATTATTAAGTTTACTGTTCGAAGCCACTCGCTGTAAGAAAGTGCAAAAATTACCAAGTAATAAAAACATTAAGATACACTATCTGTTAAGTAAAATAAAGAGAAAGATATGCGGAAATCTTTTGCATATATTTAGCAAAATGTCAACAGCTAAAAGATCTGATAATGAATCACTGTGCAAAAAGGGGCTAATGGGAATCCTAATCGGTCATCATCATTTAAATGATTCATTTGGTTCATAAAAATCCCCCAAATTCCATCTCTGATTTGCATAGATAAATAATATAAGAAAAATTAGTCACTTGGTTATATATTTTGTTGTGAAAAAATCATATTTTTGAGCTAAAACATATTTCAAGTTATAATTGGATTTTATATATATATGAAAGATTGTGCAAAATGCTTGTGAAAGAAAATATTTAAACGAATAATGAGAATTTTGAATTTGTGTGAAAACAGAGGAATTTAAAATATGATATTTCTTAACTCAAAATATCTTATATCATAATTGTTTCTGAATATTTTATATTGCTAAGAACATAATCACTTTTTAAATTGATTTTTAATGCTTAGAAAGATCTTTGCTAATTATATATTTAGTTATTTCCAGTGCACAATCATGCTGGGTTCGAATGTAGGTCAAAATTGGTTGGAAACATTCCGGCCCCGCGGCATTATCATCCCAGTGGACTGACGCCCAACAATCACATCGATTTATAGTAAATTCCTGGACTGCACTTCAAAATCCCAGTCCGAATCTGATCCATTGCGATTAGTGGCAGCGGGACTGACTTGATTTTTTTTTAAATAATTTTTTTGGGGTCGCCCTCCTCCCATTTCGATTAGATTATTTTACGGTTGCATCAGGCTTAACCCCAGAAGGCACTTACCCGCGGAGCTGCCCACGATCAGTAGGAGTCCGGCAATTAGCAGCGATCGTCTGGACATCATTATTTATTTTCTTTTATATATAGTTTATAAGTATGGTTTTTTTATATTTTTTTATGGGTAGTGCACTCGTTGCCAGTCAAAGCTTAAGTAGATATCCAATACGCAGCGTTTTGGGCTTTTGTTCGATGCTGTTTCGAAATCTATGTCACGGCGCGACGATTGATTTCTGGTGACCTTTTCGATTTTTTCGAAAAAATTATTGCCGCGTAATTATGTTGACGTTGAAGCGTTCCAATTTCCGGCTAGCACTGTCAGCACCTTTTCTCCAGGGGGAATCGCTATTGTTATTGATTGGAAACTATTCTTCGGGATCTCGGATTATTCAACAAAGCGCGCACACCACACAAGATCACCGGGGGGAAGCTAATAAATATTTTTCAAATTCGTTTCAAAATATAACCGTCTGCTCGGGGCAACGTCGGAAAGAAGAGTGAACGTTGGATTTTAACATTAAATTGGTATAATGCTTGCCCAGCCAGTTTGTTGAAGAGATTCCGTGAGTGGAAGAGAGTGGAAGTGCCAGGAAAGAGCGAGTTTTAAGAGAGCGTGGTGACTATGTGGCGCGAAATAATTTTATTTAAAAACATTCTTTTCACAAAAAGGGGTTGTATTTTTAGAAAGAAAGCATTTCCTGGCCATAAGTATGAATAAACGGATGTGGACTGCTGAAAGTGTGGATTGTGCCTAGAAAAACTATGGCAATGGGTAAGGCAAATGGGAATTCGTACTTTTGCATAGTAAAAATTAAGAAACCTGTTTTAATTTTAAATATAATAAGAATATAATAAAAAACAATATTTTGGCATTATTGAGTAGAAAAATAGCAACCAAATTTCATAAATTCGTGATATTATATTTTTAAAATATAGAAACTATGTTGAGTTTCCTTTAAAATTGTGAAATGTATTTATAATTTTTATTTATTTATTAAACAAATATTTTTATAAATCATATTTTATATTTTTGTCTCTTTTATTAATTAATTATATTATATTTGATATAAAAAACATGATTTTAAATGTTCTTTAAGCTCAGTTTCTCAGGAATTTTTTATATAATAAATATATAAATAATTATCTCAGCTTCTCAGCAATAAGTACAAGTTTTTTCCTCAACTCTTTCAAAATGCAAAACAATATTTACAATTCTCTGAACTGGTTTTGCGAAAGCCCCAATTAATTAACAATTAAGTAACGAAATGCAATTTAATTATTCCACATGCTTGCGCTAAATTCCTGCAGTTGCTGAACAGCACATGTCCATGGATTCGCCACTTTTAACCCCTTTTTTCCCCCTTCAATATTCTTATACTTGAAGAACTCTACTTGGAGTTGCAGCCCAAAGATTCGCGGAAATTTATTTGCATCCCCCGGAGACAATTTGCTTGATGCAATTGCGGCTTTTTCTCAGGCCAGCAATGATGATGCCGGGCTTCATGGGAAGCCAAAGTCGAAGCCGCAGCCGTGATTTCCTTGCGGCATCCGAGGGGTTAAGGGAACACCCAATGGAGTAAAGCGGAGTGATGCAGAGTTCCTCCGCCGGCGACGTTTGTTTATTTGTCAGTGTCTGATGACGCCTACATAGCCTCAGATACGCGTACTGTGAGATACAGATACATTTACTTGGCGCAACAGATGCAGTAACAATTTATGAGTGCGACAGCGTCCGCATTAAATGTATCTACATGCAACATTTGCACTGTACAAACAAACAAACAATTAAAATTAATCTACGAGCATGAAACAAAGTGCCTGGCATTATGCATTGCACAGATAGATCTCTTTGAGGCTCCACTGAGGAAAAATACTCGGAAGGATCATGAATATGAAAGTGGATTAGGTATCTCATTGATTTTATATAAATTTAAAACAAAGTGACGAACAAAATATATTAAATAAGAGATATTTAAATGTAAAATATGAATATTTATGATTATATTATTATATTTAATAATTATTTATATTTATACCCTAAAAGACCCTTCACTACACCTTCCAGTCCTCCCATTAAGATACTTTTTTCCAGTGCCTTTGGTAAGATGTTTGTGTTGTCTTCTGTTGGGTGCCAAGCTTGTAAACATCCGCAAATTTAGAACAATTCCAAGGGGCCTCTATTTCCACAGAGCAATGGGATTGAATAGGCGTGGATATTAATCAAATATTTATATTTACCCACACCAAGACTAGCACACAACGCACACTTACGGGAATGCACACAGCGAGATTTCTGATGGCGACCGCGGTGCATTCGTTGAATTTCCAAGAATTCCATTCTTTTGAAAACAAATTAATCAAACAACAAGGGCGACAACAAAGCTAAAAGCCAGCAGAATGGAAGCATAGAGAAGATGTGATGCTGACAGCATGAACATTTTCTGAATTTGAGTTAGAACTCCCGCAAGAAAATTGAAATGTTCCAAGAGGCGCGCAGACTCAGAATGCACTGCCTGCTTAAGAGAAAATTTCAAATCGAAGAGAGCCCTGGGCAGCAGTTGGCAACGCGGCCAAGCCCCGTGGGGGAGTGGAATGGATGGGAGGAGGACTTGGAGGGTTGGTTGACTGCAGATTGCACCAACTGCAAGGGAATGCTGGAAAGTGGAATTGACCTAGGTGATGTCTCGCTCGCTCTCGCTCCTGGCACCTCGTGTTTTGCATGCTAAATGGTAAATTAAGTTTACTTCGCGGTACGATTCCGAGACATTTCTGGATTTCCAATTGGGCACCACTCCTGCGACTGTGCTCTATGAGTCATCTGCTCTCCTTCGCCGCCTTCGGTTATTCGGTTTTTATGCTGGCCCTCTGCTTCTTTCCACATCTTTCCATTCCCCATGCCGGATTCCCATGCGCAAGCAAATACAGTGGAATTGCTAGCACAGCAAAAATTCTAGATTCGAAATCTTTAAGCTTTTATTACGAGAATACAGATATCTTTTGGCTTTTGTGGAACAAAATATATATTTAATAAATTCCTAGCCCTTATAAATCTGTAGAAAAAATTCCTTAGAACTGGCAACTGGAAAAAAGAAAAAATACAACATAGAATTTTAGATGTCAGGAAAATATTACACTTATTTTAGTTCTACCTTTGTACACAATTTAAAAAATTAGATAATAATCATATAACCCTTACCATCAGGATTTCTCTCACAAATAATTTAATTAGCAAACTGGCGAAAAGTATGCAATGTTTTTGGGAATTGCAAATCCTGCAAGCTGATAGTAAGATAATTTAATAAAATAAATATATTTTGACGAATATTTCGTTCATTTAAAATTAATTTCGAGCTTTCCCTTAGCTCTAGCCTGTAATATGCTTAGGTTCTTCGTAATCCCGTTCCACTGTGCCTGGATATCCTCCGTCGACGTTGGCAATCGCCGTTCATATTTCCCACCGACAGTCCTCGACGAACAACAGAATCGAAAACGACACAGCCCACGCAAAGCCCGCAAAAAAACAACTCAAAACCGAAAAAAAACAACAACTCACGAAAAACCTTAGTTACAAAAACAAAGTTCAGTGTCTCGGCAGCCGTTTATCCTCGAAGTTGGGCATACGCGAAGGCAAAAACAGGAAAGCGAAAAGGATTTCAAGCAAGGGATTTGCATACATATTTCTCAATCATAAATAAGCGACAAAAATGAGGCATCTGTGGCTGCTGCTCCTTATCGCCGGCGGATCTGTCCAGTTTCCAGGTAAAAATCGACTGCATCTCGCCATCTCTCCATTTCTCACATCTTTTGCCGCACAGAGAGTCCCCTAAAATATAAATAAAAAACAGTTCGGGCAACAAATTAATTTACATTCAATTCGTAATCTTTATGTGCTGTGGATTTAAGTTTCGGGAACATATGCGGGCTCTATAAAAATGAGCACTCTTGGAGGTTCTCAAGACGCAGCCACTCTTCAGAGTCGTGGGCCACAATGAAATACTTGTAAATATCTTGTTTGTTTGCTGCCTCCTATTACCCACTCATGGCAGCTAATTTGCATAATCTGGAGATTATAATCCTGGGCGAAAACCCAGTATAGTGCACTTGTGTTTGTGTCCTCCGTATGGGTTGTTGCAGGCGCTCAGGCAATCGATAGATGGATTACATTGCACTTGCCCCCGCTCTCCTTGGCTTTTCCGCTTTTCCGCTGACCCAATAATGGCAGCTTATGTTAAACCATTAAAGTATCATATATATCGGATTGCCTCATCAGTTTATTAATCCACAAGTTTGGCACATCTGCAAAAAGTAGCGTGAAATATATAAATTATTAGGGTTGAATCATTGTGGCAATTGTGAATGAATTAATAAGAATCCTCAATGCTCACCATCATCAATGCTTTTGATGTATAAAAAGAAATTAACTGATTCATGGATAACGTACGACAGAAAACTTGAAATTCCAAAACAAATTTGCATAATGAAGAGATATCACAAAGGTTAGTCATCTATCGACACTTTTTACGACTCTCTGGTATAGAAATATTCCCCTGGCGAGCAATAACATTTATCAAAGGGATTATTCATCAGTACATATTAAAAAAAATAAATAAACTAAGTAAAAATTAATAAAGCAGGCTTATTAAAAAATAAAAAACTAATAAATGAACCGAGTACCCGCATTGCCTCATCACTCAAATCAATCAATGGTTAAGTATTCACCGGAGGTTGCATTTTCGCCATTCCGATTCTATTGGAACCGGCTCCAAACTCCATAAAGCACTTGTCTGCCACCCAAAACTATCAAAGAAAAAGTGCTTCAAAGGTTCGCCAGTTTTATGGCAAAGTTTTCCTTAAACGCTGCCCGGGGTGTTATTAGCGGGAGGGGGGGCGAGGAAGATGGAAATGGGCAGAGCGCGTGGGCTGGAAGATGGGAGGGAAGTGGTGTCGGGAAGAACGTGTGTCATTCATGGAATTGACGACAATTTGGTAACCACTTGTAAGCAGGGCTTGTCTTCCCTAACACATGAGTAGGCACTGAGGGAAAAAACTGGAATATCATTTGTTATTTATCTTAATTTAATATTTAATCTTATAAATTTATTAAAAATAATGTATTATGCTTAATATTAAAGCTGAAATGTGCTGTATATTTAATGAGATTTAAATTTAATATAAAAAATTTTGATTTTAAATTGTTTTTATTTTAAAATGATATTTAAATAACATTTAAATCCTAGAGTAATAATTCTGAAACCTAAAACATTTAAATTTCCTTATATAAAAAGCTCTTTCACTTTTCCTCTGTGCACGGGTATTGTTCAGTGCTTACAAATAGAGAAATTAGAGGAACAGTAAATGAAAAAAGGATGGAAGGGGGTGAATGGGGTAGGGATGATCACATTGTTAAAAATATCAACTTGATTAAAGTGGCTCTTGAATAATTAAGCAACTGGGAGCGGGCCTGGGGAGCTGTGGTAGCTGAGCTGTCCGAACGGAGGAGACTATGGCGAGGTAATTGCCGCATCATGCGTGCGTTCCAGGGTTATTTCTGCGGCTTATCGATATTAATTATAATGCTAAGAGGACAATGGAAGCGTGGGATTTCATGATGATGTTCATGATGGGGTTGGGCCTGTCACTTGGTTAGGCTTTAACTTTCTATAAACATATACAGAGCTTGATTCTCAAATGGAGAACAATAAATACTTTAAGATGAACTGAATTGAAGTCTTATTTCTATAACTGTATTGATAAATTATTATTTAATAAATAAATATAATTAATTCAAGCTCACTGTGGATTTGTAGATGCTTTAATTACAATAAAAGCTGGTATTTCAAATACAACAATTTATAAATACATTAAAAAGGAGCTAGAAGAAATCTAAATTTAAAAAAATACATAACTTTTCAATGCCTAATAAAATCACATCATAAACTCACACCTTTAATAGAGGCAAACCTTTAATTATTATCTTTAATAGATGATCATTTATATGATTTCTTTTATATCCCCAAATAGTATATATCTTTCATACATTTAATCTTAATTTCTAATTAATTTCCGAGACATACTTTCGGGCTGAACACCCTGCAGAGCCACCGTTAATAAAATGAACTTGATCTATAGAGTTTTATGAGTCAAGAAGATTAAATCATCCCCTCACTTTCCGCATGACCCGAATTTCGCTTTCCGGGCAAACACAAGACGGCGACAGGCGAGTAACTACGCCAAGGCTAAGAAAGGTGTCCCGACATGTCTGCCAATGTCTCCTCATTTTTTCCTTAACGAGAATGTAAACAAAACTAATAACTTTGGCCAAAGAACAAACATATATACACACACACCCACGCCAAGGAATATGGCACCCATAAACATACGAATTATATATGGCAAATTAGCAATTTTCGCAGCCATTAAGCAATGCGCTAAACGTGCAAATGACGCAACCGAATGTACAACATCCTTGGGCCAAATACAGAACCAAATTCAAATCCAGATACATACCTAGATATAGCCCCTGAGTGTGAGTGCATATGCTGAGTAGTATTCCCGAAAAGAATGCCATTCCGTGACCTGACCTCGAACCGGAGTTGTACCCATCATATCACTCCAGAATGGGCGTTGACACGCTCCCTGGGAAAATGGAATAGGGGCTTGGCCCTCGTTTTTTCCGTATTCTCTCGTTAATGGTTTTATGCTGCCTTCTCCAAGGGGCCTTTGGGGTTTAGGCTGCGAAACTATCGCCAGACACGAAAATCTGGGAAGGCGATGGCGCCTTCTGGAGTGCTTTTCAATGCATAATACAATATGTATTCGTGTGTGTTTGTGTATCCGTTGGCTAATTACAATTCATTCCAGGTGTGCTGACCTTGCCGGAGGCACACCCTGCCAAATCTTCAACGGCCACTGGAGGCGGTGGCGGAGGAGGTGGAGTCACTGCCCAAGCAGCCGGTGAAGCCAGCTCTGATTATGGGGAATACGAGGATGATGATACACAGCGAGCCCCAGGAAATCTGGCCAAATCCACAGCAGGTCCCAAGATTCCAGATCCTTACTTTGAGCAGAAGGAGGTGACCATTTATGTGGCTAACAATGCCACTAGTGTCAAGTTGGAATGTCCTGTGAAGAATTACGATGGTGAGTTTCAGACAAAAAATCATCTTATAAAAGCTTGTTTTGTTACCTTTTTTTTTATTTGAAAGCCGCCCACCATGTCATCCTCTGGTACAAGGACGGCGTTGTCGTCACCACCGGCAAGACCATTGTGAACAATATATACGGCCTGGACAACCAGTTCACCCTGACCGTGCCCCTGAACAGCTCCAATGGCACGGATCAGCGATTCTCATGCAGCGCCAATGCCTCGTCGGATATACGACACAAGGTGACCATCCGTTTTGGTCCAGAGCCAAGCACCCCGGCTCCATCTACAGTGCCGGCAGCGGCTGTGACACCCTCACCAGCCAACGATTCGGCGCCCATAGGCCGGGACATTGGCCTCTGGCTGGTGGCCCTGATCTTGGCTTCGCTCCAACTGTCAGTGTCCTCCGCCCTTTTCTGAAGCGGGCCAAGTTCAAGAGTCCTCTCAAAATCAGCACCACCACCGGCATTACGTTTGGGGATGCGCACTGCAACAGATGAGCTTGACGAGGGATGCAACCGAGGAAAGAAGATGATGGCTTTTGGCGTATTAAGTTAGGTGTTGCTTTGTTAATGTAATATATACGTATATACATAGGAGAAACTTCCTAGAGATCTATAGAGATTATTTGAATTCAACTTCCAAACTCAGCTTCCTCTACTTCCAAACTCGATAGCCATGTTTATAGACTCCGTTGAAGAGTAACTTGTACTTGAATTTAGAAACGCTATACGAATTAGCCTAGTGTGATTGCTTTAGTCGTGCGCTTAATGAATCGACGGATTAGTAATTAATTGATTTTAACTTAGCGAAACAAAATGCGATAACAAGTGGCTTAAAGGATCATTGTGAGGGACACACTTACCATATATACTATATATGTATATGTATGTATATGAACGGATTTGAGCGGTGTATGTAATTTTGTCGGATGTAAAACTGAAACAGAAATAAAACTAGAGCTGCTATAGACCCAGCTGAAACCATTCAATGAAATCCACCCCTATATGCAGGCGTCGGGGCTGAGGCCAGGATTCCATGGCGCATGGGGAAATACACACTCGACACACGCGCGAGAGGGACAACAAAGCGCTGTGTCCTGCTGTATCCTGCAGCTGCAATGTCGCAGGCGGAGGCAGAGGCGGAGGAATTCCGCAATATGTGCAGGGCCTGCCAGCCATATGGCGGCTCCTAAGGGTGGTGGTGGTGAATGGTGGTGGCACGGTGGCACAAGCCCCGTGCGAGAACTTCACTCAGTCGTCGGCTTAACAGCGATCAGGACACACACATCTAGTCAGCGGAAGAAATCAGCGCCAGCACAGCCAAGGTGAGTTCGAATTATTATTTTGATTTGCTGAGGAATATTATAATTAGCCCAACCTTACCTTTTACCCCACCTTAGATGATACCGCAAAGTGAGGGTCCCGCTTTAAACGAAGTCTCCTACTCTGGGGAGCCCCAGTTCTCCTCAGAAGACCCATCCTGTGGCCAGAGTCGCTGTGGCAAGGCACAGACAGCCTTGGAGGTCTATCAAAGAATACTTCAGCGCCTAGAGACGCAGGAAGACACCACAAAAACCCATCAGAACGATCTGAAGAGACAAATTTGGATTGCCAGCTTCACGGGAGGAACCATACAATATCATTGTTAAGGATCTCAATACGCTTGTTAAGGATAAAAGTAGAAAAATACAAAAATATAATCTGAAATCTAAAAACCAATACTGACACTATTATTCCTATCCAAGTAAGCTTGGGCCTTTGTGCCGTTGTTTATTACACTTAAACTGGTTTATTTCATTCGCTTTTCAGTTTCTGTCGAATACACATCCTAAAATTTCGCGTCAATATTTTTTAATAATTTTAGATACTATTTGTAAGAAAAATTGTTGAGTTCAAAATTATTTTACTAAAAATATGGTGAATCAGGTGAGTTTACCATGACCGACAAAAGGACATCTGCAAAGTTCTCTCACCTTTATTCGAACAGTTTGCAAATATTTTAAAGTTGACCCTCTGCTGTTCTTAATTAATTTTGCTAGCCTTTCGCGGTTAATCAGTGATTTATAATTAATTTATTTAAAAAACAAATTGTAATCTAAGCTTACTAATGATTAAACAGTCCATAAACCAGGATATGTCCTGCAAAAGGCGTAAGCGGAAGCCAGCATGCTCCAAAGCGAAGTGCAGCAAGCCGGGTCCGGTAACAAACAATGGATATTTGAATTTCATACGTGTATACCGCAAAAAACACTGTGGGCTTTTGCCGAGAGAACTTGTCTCGAAGGCAGCCCGCGCTTGGAACTGCCTCCCGGAAAGATCCAAAAATAAATATCGGCGCCAGGTAAGTTCTGCACATTCCAAAGTAACAAACAAATATTCTAACATTTCCATTCTTTATAGGCTTGTGGAATAACTAAAAGACGGGGAAAATGCGCCAAGCGCCGATCTGCTTGTAACATGTAAACATAATGTTAAATCGATTCAAAGCACAATGGTAATAATATGGTATGGTATCGGATATTCAAGAGAACTACTCGCCAAGTTGGACAGCTAATTGGTAGGGATTTCTAGCTAAATATAATAAAATGAAATAAACTTTATATTTTTCCATTCGCAGTCTTAAAATGACGCTGGCGTAAGGCATGGAATTGAACAAGCGGCTCTTTTATAAGCATGGACTTCCTGGACACATTTTGGTTTTAATTAAAATTATCTTGTTTATCTAGTGAATTTTGATAAAGCACTCTAGTTTTGGAAATTTGTCTTTTATATATGTAGAAAAGAGGGTGGATGGATATTTTGGGGCACATAAAAGCATAATTTCCCATCCTCGCAGTACATATATTCTTGGTCAGCAGGCTAATTGATTTAGCCACATCCTTCGGTCCTAAAGAACACCACTCAGAAGCTTACCAGTTTACCCATTTGGTTATATTAGACCCTTACAAGGGGTTATAAGCTCCTGAAAAGTATTGATAGAACGAACCATTATGAGGGTCCCGCTTTTTTCGAAGATTTGTACTCTGAGGAGCCCAAGTTTTACTCAGTAGATCCATCCTGTGGCCAGAGTCGCTGTGGCAAGGCACAGACAGCCTTGGAGGTCTATCAAAGAATACTTCAGCGCCTCGAGACGCAGGAAGACACAACAAAAACCCATCAGAACGATCTGAAGAGACAAATTTGGATTGCCAGCTTCACGGGAGGAACCATACAATATCATTGTTAAAGATCTCAATACGCTTGTTAAGGATAAAAGTAGAAAAATACAAAAATATAATCTGAAATCTAAAAACCAATACTGACACTATTATTCCTATCCAAGTAAGCTTGGGCCTTTGTGCTTATTGTTTATTATACTTCAACTGGTTTATTTCATTCGCTTTTCAGTTTCTGTCGAATAAACATCCTAAAATTTCGCGTCAATATTTTTCAGTATTTTTAAGATACTATTTGTAACAAAAATTGTTGAGTTCAAAATTATTTTACTAAAAATATGGTTAATCAGGTGAGTGTACCATGACCGACAAAAGAACATCAGTAAAGATCCCTCACCTTTATTGGAAAAGTTTGCAAATATTTTAAAGTTGACCCTCTGCTGTTCTTGTTACATTTTTTTATTTCAAAAACAAATTGTAATCTAAGACTTACTAATGATTAAACAGTCCACAAACCAGGATATGTCCTGCAAAAGGCGTAAGCGGAAGCCAGCATGCTCCAAAGCTAAGTGCAGCAAGCCGGGTCCGGTTACAAACAACGGATATTTGAATTTCATACGTGTATACCGCAAAGAACACTGTGGGCTTTTGCCGAGAGAACTTGTCTCGAAGGCAGCCCACGCTTGGAACTGCCTCCCGGAAAGAGCTAAAAATAAATACCGGCGGCAGGTAAGTTCTGCACATTCCAAAGTAGCAAACAAATATTCTAGGAAATATTTACATCTACATTCTTTATAGGCTTGTGGAATAACTAAAAGGCGGGGAAAATGCGCCAAGCGTCGCTCATCTTGTAAAATGTAAATATAATGTTAAATCGATTCAAGGCACAATGGTATGTTGGTATAATATGGTATCGGATGTGCAAGAACTACTCGCCAAGTTGGACAGCTAATTGGTAGGGATTTCTAGCTGAATATAATAAAATGAAATAAATATTTTTCCTTTCACAGTCTTAAAATGACGCTGACGTAAGGCATGGAATTGATCAAGCGGCTCTTTTATAAGCATGGACTTCCTGGACACATTTTGGTTTTAATTAAAATTATCATGTTTATCTAGTGAATTTTGATAAAGCACTCTAGTTTTGGAAATTTGTCTTTTATATATGTAGAAAAAATGGAGGGTGGTTATTTTGGGGTACATAAAAGCAAAATTTCCCATCCTCGCAGTAAATATATTCTTGATCAGCAGTAAATATCTTGATCCACAGGCTAGTTGGTTTAGCCACATCCTTCGGTCCTAAAGAACACCACGCAGAAGCTTACCAGTTTAGATCAGAGATATCTAGTCGGACGCCATTGCCTTTACCCATTTGATTATACTTTTCGAACCTTACAAGGGTTTGATAAGCTCCTGAAAAGTATTGATAGAACGAACCATTATACTCCGTAGTAGAAAAAAAACCAAATGCGAAAGTTGTTTTAGTTTACATTTATTAACAAATCATTGTTAGTAATATATAGAAGAAACGCCTACTTACCCATCTGTTAGTTCTAGTAAATAAAAGAAAAGTACAAAAAAAAATATAACTAATAGCCGCAGCTTTAATAGTTTATTATGTGTTCTTTATTTCTGGTTTATAAATTCATAATGTTTTATTAACTAAGTTTTAAAACGCCCTTTAATAATGATATCCAAAATGGAGTCTGGAGTTATTTGGTTTTAATTGAACAATATGATAATTCCATTCCGGTATTTATTTATTTCACAGAGATATCTTGCTTCTACTTGTGGCATGAGTATAAATAAGTATGGGCAGGATGATGTTATTCAATCGAACCGATTATAATTGGCTCTGCTTGGACAGTGATTATTTAATTAATTTATTTCATCAAGAATCATGGATAATCGAAAAACTCATATCAATCATAATTTTGACAGTATTTGCATTTATGATCTGATGGTCTGGGCGCCAACAGTTTAGATTGGTTTATATATAATATATATATTATAAATTAATGTTTAAAATTATGTTGTTTCGATTTCATAGCGTATGAACGCATTATTCATTCATAAAGTTATTTGTAAATTTACGTTTATTGCCAGAATAAACGTATCTTCTTGCCGGTCCAAGAATCTTTTAGCGATTTATAATGTGTAATCATATTGTTCTCTGAAGGGCTTCTTTTATAATCATAATCATAATCATAATCATAAATCCTTAGTTATCGTTTATAGCGCTGGGCTTTGGAATCAACCAAAGCCGCGATCGGTGCAGCTCGGTATTATTGTTTATATTTTTTGAGTATGGAATACGGATTGGGCTTATAGGACTTGATTGGCGGTTCGCGCATACGTTTCATGTCTGTCTGATATGGGCGTTTATATGCCGCAGCGTTTGTTGATATTATTGATGGACGTGCTATAAAATTTATGTATCATTATTATTTTTAGTATGTTATATTCGTATTTTAAGAAAGTTTATCGATCATTAGAATATAGATATTTTTGATTATTTTAAAATCATTAATTCTATTTTATATTATTTGCATTGAGAAGCATTTCTCGTTCATTCATTTGTTCTGTGTAGCTACAATCTATCCCAAGGGAACCCATTCAAAGTGCAGCCCCCTAAATTAATAAAGTGAATGCATAGGGGGGTATAAAAAGAAGGGATCCAATCTAATAATCTATGGAACTAAGGCTGAAAATATGTTTGAGGAAAAAATCATGCTTCGGCATCACTTACGTTTGGTGTACTCATAAGCCGTGGGTGAGCGCTTGGGGGCCATACGGTGCTCGTATTCGTAGGCCACCTCCTCCGCCTCGTCAACTCTATAAAGAACAACAATGTTAGTGACTATGTCAAGGCAAGTTGTCTATAAGGGTTAAGACTCTTTCTAGCCGCGTCAACTTTGCGGTCATTTTATCCCGGTGGGTGCCAGTAAATAATACAAAATTATACTTTACAAGTGACTTACTCAGGCGGATTTTCCGCAGCTCTCTTGATCAAATTGATGAACTTGGGGGCTCCGTTGCTGCTGCTTCCAAACTTTTTATCAAAAACGGATCTGTAATTATAAGTAATATATAAAAACGACGATTAAAATGGTTCTACAAATGCGAAAGGATACTCTGTCTTACCTGTAAGCCTCCAGATTGGGTCCATGTATGTTCTTGGCCGATTCAGGATCCATTTCCATCAACTCGCGTAGCTGCTCGTGGGACACCTCGTCGTTCTTGTCTGGAATTAGATACTTACGGATCTCGGCAAGAGCATAGGCAATGCGAGCATAGCACTCGGCCGGTGTGGCCACAGTGCTGACCTCCAGGAAGAGGTCTTTCTGCAAATGGGCATAACGCGGATCGCCACAGGTGCGCAGTTGCTCCTCCTTGGCACGATCACGGATCGAGGTGCGCCCCTTGATGGCGATTTTACACTGAGTCTCATCCTGCAGGCGACGCAGGGAGTTTCCCTTGGGCCCCAAAATCTTACCAGTGAAGTTGAACTGCCGCAATATATCGAATAAATATATGGGTATCCCGGGATACGACGTATGCAACTCACCTTTGGGTACTGCTTGACAGGCACAAATACCTTCTGGGTAATCTTCATGGGCTTCTGCTTATAAACATCAGCATGGAATTCTTTGCCGGGAATGCGGCCAGTACAGTAAACACGGTCCACAGCTGCAACAAAACGAAGAATAGAATTTTACTTACTTTCTTATTCGATTTTTAGGATCAAGATTTACCTTCATCGATTAGCAATGCGCAAAGTGGGAACTCGGCGGACAGACGCTGGCGTTCCTCGTCAAGGTCCGCCAAGAACTTCTGAGCCACCTCATTCAGACGCGGCTGATGATCGTGGGTAGCTGGTTTTTCAGTAAACTCGGTAGTTCCTTCCATTTTATTCGCTTTTTTTTATTCGCTTTTTTTTTCTCTGTTTAAAACAACACGCTCGGTCAAACTCGGAAAACTGTATGTATAATAGTGCCCAAGTTGCCAGTAGGGTTCCGACGTTTCAAGACCAGGGATGCAAAGCCTACTTGTGTTATTTTTTTGTATTCTTTTTACTTAGTTTTTAAAATCTTGTATGGTTAAGTTATTAAAAAGAAAAATATGTGAGCGTTATTAGTTATAATTCTAATTTATCTCATATTTTAATTTTGTGCAAGATAAAACTATCGACTAACCGGAGGTTCAGTCATTGAATTATTATTATCGATACTTTTCGCGGTTTTTGGGCTGCACATCTCTAAAGCGTAGGATTTCTTGTGTTTCTGTAAATTGTTTGCAATAAACAATGGCCAGCGAGGACCTTTTCGAGCATGAATTCTCCGAAGAACAAGACTTGGAGCTCGAGCAAGTCATGGAGGTCGAGCCAGTGGACCAAGGGGAAACCGAAGAGCCAACAGAAGTGCTAGAAGAATCGGAGGAGAATCCACCAAAGGAAGCTACCACCGAAAAGGCTGCAGAAAAGCCGGGTGAGTTTTGATTTGCAATTAAATAAAGTATAAATAATAACTTTTGGTTCTTAGCAGTAGTAACTGAAGGCGAGAAAGCAAGTCCTGAACATGAGGCAAAGTTGACACAACTGCCCTTGGCTCGCATTCGCAACATAATGAAGCTGGACCCGGATATGCAAGTTGCCACCAATGAGGCAGTGTTTGCCGTGACCAAAGCTGTGGAACTCTTCGTCGCCTCATTGGCCAGAGAGTCCTATACGTACACCGTCCAGTCCAAGAAGAAAACCATTCAAAAGCGAGACGTGGAAATGGCCATATCGGCTGTGGACAGCCTGATGTTCCTAGATGGAGCCATGAACCTGTGAACCCTTAAAATAAGCCTAATATCTATAAACCCCCCACCAAGTGAAACACGATTATTTCATAATTGTTTTTATTTTGGGGATACTTTAGCTGGAAACATTTTCTGTTGTATTTCAGCCTAATGATTTAAAATTAAAATTAATATTTAAGTTGACTCACAAAAACCAACAAATTAAAAGGAAAAATCATAATCGTAAGCGACAACGTTAAACGTTTCACAATACTCGTTTGTTTTTTTTCGTGGGAATTGTAACGAAGCCGGGGATTTGTTTAATTTGTAGTTGATCTGCTGCTGCAATACTTACTTTGTCGTCGTTGGGCATATATATCTGTGATTTCTTTATGTTTTATTGTTGGTTTTATCTCCATAATCTTATGAAACAATATTTCCAAAGCTTAGACTAACATTACGCATTGATTAATTAATTGTTTTGGGGATTTTCGTTTGTGTTTTTTGTTCATTAATTTGTTTTTGAAGGTTTTGTTTGTTTTTCTTTCTCTTTTTTTTATACAATGATTTCGAGGATAAAGTTTGTTGTTGTATTGATGATTATTTCTTGTAAACACAATTTAAATATTTGGATAACAATTGAAATAGAAACTTAAGTTTGCATTTGATTTTTGTTTTATTTTTTAGATAGTATATATTTAATAGGTGTGCATAGGTTGGATTTGTTGACTTTAAACATTTTTCGATAATTTGTTTTGAATAATAGTTTAATTCTTTACGCTTAACTTTGATTAGTTATGGTTGTTGTTGTTGTTGTAGTTGTTGTTGTTGTTGTGGTTGGAGTTGGGGGTTTCTTGGGATATATATTGGTAAATCGATGGGTTAACGTATTTTCGGATATGGAGCCGAGCGATAACGCACGCTTTCACGAGATCGGGATCCAGTTTCGTAGTGAGCAGATGAATGTGATCCCGAGCCCGAGGTGGTTGGTCGATATGACGATGATGAACGACCGTTGCTTGGTTTTGCTATTTTGAAAAGAATTTTATTTGTTGTTTAGATTTTAAAATTGTTTGTGTCTCTGGTGCTTTTTTTTTTGTTTTGTAATTATTATTATTTTTGTTTTTTGTTTTTTTTTTTTTTGTTGCTTAAAATATGTAATATTTACATTGTGAAAAAAGAAAATAAATTGTTTAACCGGTTTTGAATGCACTACACCCTACGAAAAGTTGTACTCTATTTGTTTTCACGTTTCAAAATGTTACAAAAAAAAAAAGATTGCATTTATCACAGTTTGGATTTTAATTTTAACGAATATTTATTGGATTTTCTTTCTTGGATGAAGTTGCATGAATTGGTTTTTGGGCAAAGGTAGGTGTCTCAGTTTAAATAATTTGATTGCTTTGTCGATTTAGTTTTTGATCTTGCTTCTTGCTTGTGCGCTTGTTAGTAGTCGTCCAATTAATGAAGATGATTAAGTTTAGTTTTAGTTGATCTCGCCTCTGTTCAGGCATAGTGCATTTAAAATCTCGTTAAAGTGGGATGGTTTGCCGTCCGTTTATCATAATTTTGGCACGCGATTTCTTGGCGGTTTCTTCTCTTTTTTTGCATTTTCAATTTCGTCGCTTAGTTTGATATAGAAATATATTTTGTATTTTTGGATTTGTTTCGCGCGATTCGAGTTTAAACGATTTATTTGCTATTTTTCTTCTTCTTTTGTTTGTTAATTTTTTTACATTCCTGCTGAGGGGAAAAGATTAATTTATGTATAACGCTGGATATCTTACCTGAGTAGGCCGCTGCGTAGGAAGAGGAGGACGAGTGGGGATGGTACTCACGCCGGTAGTCGCGCTCATAGGAGCTGCTGTCGTACTGGGCGTGGTGGCTCGAGTGCTTCGATGACTGTGGCGGCGGTGTGGCATAGCGATCGTATTCCCCATGATGATCGTACAGCTCATGGTCCCGAGATCTACTGGAATGTCATAAGATATTTTAGAGTGAACAAATGTACTCCTAGAATCTAAACCTTTGTTTGCCCTGGCAGAGAATTGGTTTTATTTCTAAGAATTAAATGATTTGATGATTTTTAATGATTTTATGAAGTATGTTAGGGATAGTTTTTAATGAAATCGATATATCTACTTCTGCGAGGGCCTCTGAAAGGATTTACTAGCTTATCCAACCTGTGCGTCTTAACGATGCCATAGTTGGGATCGTCCATCACATATCGTGCCTTCTCCAGAATTGAATATACTTTGGGCTTGGAGGAAGCAGGAGGTGGAGTGCTGTGACGAGACGAAATCCTCAATAAAAAAAATAAAAAATCCAATCAAAAAATAGGCAATCTTACCGGGAACTATAGGCGCCGTGTTCGCCGTAGGACTTGGAATAATGGTGAGACTTCTTGTACATGCGCTCCTTGCCGTCCATTTCGCGCAGCTGCTCCAGGCGAATGTCATCGTTTGCATCGGGTATCATAAACTTGCGGATCTCGCCCAGCGCATAGCTGATCCTGTGATAGGCCTCCGCTGGCGGAGCTACCGTGGATATCTCTACATGCAAATCCCGGCTGAGATGCGCGTACTTCGGATTCCCTGAGCTGCGCAGCTCCTCCTCCTTGCCGTGGTCTCGCATCGAGTTGCGACCCATCACCACCATTTTGCACATCGTCTCCTCCTGCAGCTGGCGCAGTGTGTTGCCCTTTGGGCCCAGAATCTTGCCTACGAAATTGAATTTGGGGTACTCCTTGATGGGGAACAACACCTTCTGGGCCACGCGAATGGGTTTTTCGCTGTACACGTTGGCATAGATCTCCGGCTTGGGTATGCGGCCGCTTACCAAGATCTTTTCTACCTCTGTGAGTGGGGAAAATCGATTAGATCTGCGGTGTCTTACGTGTCTTGCGAGGCGAAAGCTACTCACCGTCATCGAGCAGGCGCTTGGTGATTATGTGTTTCTTCTCGAGCGTCTTCTTCTCCAGCAGGCACTCTTGCAGGTACGCGTTCGTCTTCTCGTTCAGTTGGGGCGTGTCCCGGAGGGCGGCGTGGCTGGTGTTGTGACCGCCGCCGTCCGCCTCGGGTGTCTCCGGAGCACCGGTCGCCGCTGGCTCCTCGTCCCGTCGCTTCCGCTTGTAGTCTGCGGCGTCCTCATTGTAGTCCCTGTCGTAGTCGCGCGGCATCCCTGTGTAGCGTATTGTGTCCGGATAGAAATTTGCAAAATCGTCCCACTGTTAGGAAAAAAAATTCTTTGCGAAGTAGCTGCTGAAAAATATGTATGTGGTAGCCTCTTAGAGGTGGAAACATGCCATAACGATATAATCGAGATATATGAAGTATCGCTACATCGATATTGGATGCAGAAACGATGTTTTTATGGGAATTGTATTAAGCTTTGAACTATATTTCAACATAATAAATAAAATAAATTAGTGAAAGTTTTATAGTTCCTATTTACTTATTTGGTGGTGTTGTCAAAACTGTAAATATCAAACTTCCAAACATACCCCTTCTTACACAATGAAACCAAATTAAATTGTACCAAAATTTTACCTAATATAACATTTGTTTCTTACATATATACATATTACATTTGCATTTTTAACCACTGCGTCAGGTAGAAAACTTGGGTGCCGCTAAAATTTAATGAGATCCGCATTTCATTTGAGTATAATTTTAAGAAAATTACTGTAGATAATAAATTAAAATTAAAACGGTCTATCGCTAGACAAAACCTATCGATACGCAGGGATAAAAAAACAAATTTTTGTCAGTTTTGGAAAAGAATGTTATCGCGTGCTTTGCAACACTAGCGTAGAGAAAAAGGTGTTATAACGTGTTTTGCAACACTGCAACAGTGCACTTGGAAAAGAGAGAAAAATTAGGGCCACTGGGAAGGCTGAAAGTCGCACACTTGGCAAGCTAATCGAATCGACTGCAAACGCGACCCCACAGTCCGCAAACGGAAAACACGCGACTCGGCACCTGAGCGACCCAAAGGCAGGACAAATGGCGGAAAACGGAATGCGTGTGCCAGGGTCATCCGCCGTGGTGGTGGCGGCGGCGGCGGCGGCTTCTTCTTCGGCGCCCGGAGCTGTGGCGACGGGCAGCAGCGGCACCAGCAACGGGGAGCACGAGACCGAACACAACGCCAATGCGGATGGTGAAAGGGGCCAGCCCGCGCCGGCGATCCAAAAGTACATGCAAGAGCTCATGACGGAGAGGTCGCGCATGGAGAACCACTTCCCCCTGGCGGTGAAGCTGATTGACGAAGGTAATTGATTCGATCCGGTGACCTGTTACCCCCAAAGTAATCACGTTTTGTTTTGATCTACAGCCCTGGAGCGGGTGCAGCTGAACGGACGCATCCCCACGAGAGACCAGTACGCCGATGTGTACCAGCAGCGTACCATCAAGCTGTCGCAGAAGGTGCACGTGCCCATCAAGGACAAAAAGTTCAACTATGTCGGCAAGCTGCTGGGCCCCAAGGGCAACTCGCTGCGCCGCCTCCAGGAGGAGACGCAGTGCAAGATCGTCATACTCGGCCGCTTCTCGATGAAGGACCGCGCCCGCGAGGAGGAGCTGCGCAACTCTGCAGACGCCAAATACGCCCACCTGAATCTTCCGCTGCACGTCGAGGTTTCCACCATTGCCCCGCCAGCCGAGGCGTACGCCCGTGTGGCCTACGCCCTGGCTGAGATCCGGCGCTACCTCACGCCGGACAAGCACGACGATATCCGCCAGGAGCAGTACAGGGAGCTCATGGAGGACCCAGAGGCGGCCAAGAAACTGACGCTCCGCCAGCTGCAGCAGCAGTCGAATGCAGCTGCCAGCGCTGGCGGCGGCGGTGGCGTCGGAGGAGGAGGTGGCGGCGGCGGCAATGTTGGTGGTGGAAACGGAGGAAATGGAGGAGCCCCTGGTCCCGGAGGCAACAATGGTAATGCCAACCAGCGCTCCGGCGGCAACTATAGGTGGGTTAAAGTTCAAAGCCTAAAAAAAAGCTTGCGGTTTAATTAATTCCTCTGTGATTCTCCGGCAGACAAAAGTTTCAGCAACAATCGCACTATCGCCACAACGAGGAGACTGTCTACTTTCGCTCACACAACAATGCCTACCACCAGCCAAAACCCTATGTGCCAGGTGAGTACTCAGAGAGAGAGAGGGAACCTTTTTTTTTTAACAATTTTAAAATTGCATTCCCGCCCATTTCTCGTAGCCGCCCAGCGGGGCAATGCCATGCACACCACCTTGCCACCGCAGGCCATTGTGCGAGCCTCGCCACCCGGAATGGTTGTCAGTGCGGCCAGTTTCAATGGACGGAATGCCGGGATGGGCAATGCCGGCGGCGGGATCATGGCCAACAGCATTGTGGCCACCACTGGTGGTGGCATCGGCGGCGCAGTGCCGCCCAACATGCGCTACCGTCCCGCTGCCCCCTATCAGTTTGTCAAGAAATAATACAGATGGGAGGATGTACCGCCCGCTGCCGTTCGCTGTTTGTTCAACTATTCCTCACCGCCATTAATGTCGCATCCGGAAGGATTCACGCTCATCCGTCACACCCATCCCACATATTCACAACAACAGGCCCGGCCCTAGCCCCAGCCCCGCCCGCCCGCATCTCCGCATCCACATCGATCCACACCCACACCCACACCACACCACACCCACTGCTCCAAAGGTAGATGTAGCCACTATGAGTACATTTGAAACTTGTCATGCATTGATTTCACCAGGATTTCGGCAGAGAGGAAACCGAAAACGAAACGAATGAGTAAATGTATGTTTAAGAAACTAGCCTAAGTAGACGAATGCTCTGAGGGAACAGACGAACACCTCAAACCTCTCAACATGAACAACAAGAACAACAACACCACCACCACCAACACCACTACTCACTCCAACACCCAAAACAAGAAGCAAGGACCCACCCAACCTACAGCACACGCGCACACATGCAAGCACTCCTCGAGAATTGGGTTTGGAAAGCAGAGGCGAGGATCTGAGAACCTGGGAACTTTTAGAATCTGAGTGTGTTGAGCTCTGCGAGCATTTGGAAGATTTGAAAGAGAGGAAAAAGAGAAAAAAGAGAAGATATCGGGTAAGATCGAATTGATGATGGATGATGGATTGTATTCAGGGATGGTCCCAGTCGAGCCAGAAGTCCTTGTTTTGTTTTATCGTATATTTTATTACATTATATTACGTTTCATCGACCTTTAATTTATATCAAAGAATATATATATATATATCTCCTTTTATGTATACACCTAAACGTATGTAAACCCCCCGCCCGCCGCAGCATCAGTCGCTTAATCCTTTTTTTTGCTTTCTGTAACTCCCGAGTAACCCCCAGTTTAAGTTTAAAATCCAACAAATTATTGTTTGAATGCATTTTTCACACTTACATTTATTATGTTTACGTTTTTTTGACGAGGAGGCTTTTTTATTTTTATTTTTATTTACATTGTTACGTTGCCTGGACAAAGAAACCAACTACAGATGAATATTGATATAAAAAATATATATATTATAAACACAAGTATATGTAAAAGCGGTATGATTTATATTACACATAGTGCGTATATGCATACATATATGCAACACACCCACACGATCACAGACGCGTACGTACATATATTCAAGCATCAGCATATTCACTTAAAAAAACATTAAAAAACAAACAAAACAAAAGGAAACAAAACAAAACCTTAAACCAAATGAACATTAGAAACGCAAAAGAGAATCTATGTATATCGAATCTGTATCGATTTTCGATTAATAATATTAACGGACAAATCAACATCCCAGAGGTCCGGACAGAGAATAATAAGCAAAAACACATACATACATACATACATAATTGTTATTGTTGTTGAAAGCAACTAAAATTGTAATAGAAATTATGCAAATATACATACGAATATGACGACAAATGTTAATTGCAGCTTAGTTATTATTTTGTTCAACAAACACACTCATACCAAAACCTAAGATAGTCTTATGGATCTTGAAACTTTACCAGGTATTCTCATCAGCTTTGTTGAGGACGATAGACATATTCTGAGACAAAAGCTAAAAAGATATAGAAAGCAACCGACTGAACGTACATATATCGTCCTCAAAAAGAGAGCTGTTCTTGCGATGAGATTATCTTGTAATCTTCCTTTATGAACCCAGTGGAGTTTGAGTTTCTTTCTGTTGAAAAAAGATGCCTCTGGAGCATCTAAGCCACCCCAACACACATACGAAACATTATATATATTTTACAGTGCATTATTATATTGCTGATTATCGTTAAATAAATTTCCAATTTGTGGATATTCGCTCCATGTTGAATAAAAATTATACACATAAGCCAAGCCAAGACAATTGAAATTGAATTCAATTTATGATTTTCTGTTCGTTTGCAATAAAAACAGTGTCATCTGTTCTGTGTTTAACAAATCATCATTTAACTTTATTGGCTAACAAATACAGGATATACAGGATACAGGACACACTACAGGGCCCTCACCAGCTGCATCAGGGAGTAGGGGTTCTTGTTGCTCATGAACTTGAGCTGCTCCTCAAAGCCCTGGGGCGTCTTGTTGATCCAATGCCGATCGAGATAGTAGTTAATGTAGCTGTGGAACTCCTTGTCCGTGTAGTTTTCCACATGAACCGGCACAAAGGGATCCAGGTGCTCGAATCCCGCCTGACCGAGCAGATAGCGTGGCATATAGGAGTCCATAAATCCCTCGGTCATGGCGATCTTGTCCACGGACAGGATGCACACACCGTTCGTCCAGTCGTAGTTGGTGATGTCCAGGAAGGGCTGGGTGAGCGTTATCCTGTCGGGCGTAACGCGCTGCTTGTTGTCCGAGAAAATGCGGGTCACCGGATGGAAGAAAGCATTGAATCCATCAATGGCCACCATCACCTTGCATCGCCCGGCAGTGGAGAGCTGTTTGAGCTCGGAGATAAGAGCCGCTGTCGTCTCCGAGGCGTACTTAATTCTCGCTATTCCATGCTCCACCAGCTCAATGAGGGGTGATCCCGCCGGCGTGCTCTCACGCTTGCTCCAAACGTACTCCTTGCCGGTCTTTAGCTGCAATCGCTGCAGCAGCTGGCCGTTCTGGTTCTTGAAGTGCACCAGCCAGGCGGCAGCGTCGAAGGGCAGATCGATCATGCCCTCCTGACCGGCGGCATTGGACGCCTCTTTGGGCCTCTTCATCCAGTTCGGAGCCCAGGGCACATGGACCAGCAGGAAGTCGTTGAGGGCTCCGTAGTGCAGCACATGGGCCATGGTCAGCGTTTTGCCGGTTCCATTTTCGCCGTACAACACATACCGCACCACCGGCTTTGTCAGATCTGCGCCCTTGATGTACTCCAGCAGCTCCAGGGCAGGATTCCGGACCATCAGACAGGCCTCGGTAAAGGTCTTGATCTGCAGCTCGTACTGCTTGGGCAGGCCGCCGCCGGTGAAGATCTGTTTCTTCTGCTCCGCGGGAATTGTGTAGAACTTGGCCAACTGCAGCGCTGAATGCTCGCCGGGATTGGTTACAGCGGTGCGAAACTCGTTTATAGTTGCGCCTTCAGCAGGAGCCGCCGCCGCACTCGTTGCCATCTGCTGGACATGGCGCTGGAGCTGGACGGAGACGCGTGACAGGTTTCCAAAGCGATTTCGGATCATTTTCATTGAGAAAATCTCAAATTGTTGTTAAATAAGACCTAAAACCTGCAGACCGAGTACATATGGTGTCAATCGGCACCATCGGAGGGTATCGATAGCAGGCCAGGGATGAAAAATAATTTCTTAAATATTCTTGATAATATATTTAATGGTTGCGTTCACCAGAACAACATGATCACTGATCACTGATCCCTCAGGGATCGGTGATCATGTTGTTCTGGTGAACGGGTATGATCATTACGCCGTCTCAAAAATCATCGGCTTGGAACCTATCGTTATCTTCCTGCTTCCCGCCAACATTAATTTGAATTTTCTTATAAGATAATTGAAATAAACAACTGGTAACCGTAACTAAAAAACATCTGGAGACATTTTAAAATATTCTCAAAATTGTTCAAGTAATAGTTATTGACCAGAGACCTCATAAAATAATTTATTGCTGAATGTGGTGCCTTATTTCATTAAAAAGGCGTGCTGTCAAATTTATTTCATTCTAATGCAGCACTGTACACTTCATTCTTGCTTACAAAAGCATAATAATAATTATATAAATAATTATCAATTCGTTAAAATTAAGTAATTATAATGACTGACCACTGCTTTCATTAATAATAATTTATTTTTCCTTTAGTTACGTTCTTATTTCTCTATTTTTCATTTCGATACTTCAACCATCGATATAATCCATCAGTATCGCGCAAAGGTAGCGGACTATTTTTACGATCCCTTTTTGGTGATCATGTTTACTAAAATCTTGCAAAAAATTAGGGATGACACGCACTATCGATAGTAATTCATCAGTGATCAGTGATCATGTTGTTCTGGTGAACGCAACCAATGATTTAAGCATGTTCTTAGAAGTTTTGTAATGGTTTCCAATTTGAAATAATTTAAATTTAAATGAAATTAAAATGTGTACTCAAACATTATCGATTAAGATATCGATAGCTGCCTGTTGCTACCAGCTAAGTTGCATCCCTTGAGGCAGCCCGCAAAATCTACGTCCTGGTGAAATATCTGAGCTTGTGAAGTTTGGGAAGTTAACTTGGATTGAAAGGCCAATATGTCATCCTTTGATAAGTTGTCCATCCAAGGCGTGCGCAGCTTCGGCTCGAATGCCGAGGACTTACAGGTGAGATAAATCCCAGTTTTAATCCAGACTGAAATCCCAACTCTACGCCCTGTAGAGCATTGTGTTTTCCTCACCGGTTACCTTAATTTTGGGCGAGAACGGGTGTGGCAAAACGACGGTGATCGAGTGCCTGAAGTATGCCCTGACCGGCGACTGTCCACCGGGAAGCGATCGCGGCAGGAGCTTCGTGCACGACCCCAAAATCTTTGGACTAAGCGAGTCCTTGGCTCAGATCAAGATGCAGGTGCGCGACAAGCGAGGCGCCCAGGTGTCCATATGCCGGACGATGAAGGTATCGAACAAGCGCGGCAAAGCGACCTTCGAGACGCTGGACTCTACCATCAATTTTCTAACTGGCGCCGGGCAATCGAAGCGTGAGAACCAGGACTCCCTGAGCGGTCGAACCGTGGACATCGATCTGGCTATCTCGGATTTTATGGGTGTATCGAAGGCCATCATAAACAATGTCCTTTTGTGCCATCAAGAAGACTCCAGTTGGCCATTGGACGAGGCCAAGAAGTTAAAGGAAAAGTTTGATGCTATATTCGGGATCACGGAGTATAATAAAGCCTTGGACAAGATCATTAAGATGCGCAAGGAGGCCATGGACGAGCTGAAGGTGATGGGTAAGTCAGAAGCTTGTCAATTTAAGACGAAACTCCATTAACCACATTCCCCCACATTCCAGAGGCTAACATGAAACATGTGGCGTATCTGAAGCAGGAAATGGAGGCCAAAACGCTGGCCCTGCAGAGTACTCAGAGAAAGTGTGACTCCATCAAGGCGCAATGCAGCGAATGCGAGGAGGAAATGAAGCCCATCGAGGCCCGACTTCTCGAGATCCGAAATATTGAATTAGATTTTGGCAAATATCAAGCGCAAAAAGTGGAAATGGAAACCAAGTACGCACTTAACATCTTTTCCTTTATCTCATTAACTAACTTCTAACTTCGTAACAGACATAAAAACTGCAAGGAGCAGATCTCTACCCTAACAAAAAAAATCAAGTCGCCATTTATTGGCTCCATGGCTGAACTGGATATTAAGATTAATAGTTTCGATCAGCGAATGAGGGAGATGCGGGACCAGCGCACGGAGACGGAGCAGGAACTCTCCCAGCTAAGAAAATCTAATGCCAGCGGACAGGAAAAGCTGGGCATGCAGGACAAAAGTCTATGTCTGGTCAAGGAGCGGCACCAGAGCGAGAAGGCTTGCCGGGCACAGCTGCTAAAACGGGTCAAGGACTTCTGCCGCGAACTGCAGATCCCCATCGATGGCGAGCTCACGGAGCAACCCGGGAAACTGTTTAATGTTCTACAAGATATCGAAGCGGTTATTCTGAGCAAGCATTGCGAGATCACCGAGATCGGCGAGCGGAACGACAAGGCCGATCAGGGAAGGCAGGCCAAGATCGACGAGTTGCGCATTGATTTGACCAAGTCAGAGCAGGGCGTGACAGATAAAGAGAAGCAGCGGGAGGTCAACAAACGTGAGAGCGAGAAACTCGAGGTGGATATCCAAAAAATCGAAGCCTCCATGGACGAGCTGAAAAAGTTGGAGAAGAAAATAGCTGAAGCCAACGAGCTCTACGAGGCCAAGTTGAAAAATGTGAACCAGGAAGCCATGAAGCAGTCTATTGCCGACAAGAGGACCAGCATAGCCGAGAAGCAAACGCAGTTCGAGAAGCTGGACAAGCAGCTCACCTTTCTGGGCTCCATGGCGAAACTGGTGGCCGAGATAAGTCTCAAGCAGAAGGATCTTGAAAAGAAAAACCAGGAAGTGCATCGAGTGCGCAGTCGCCATGTGGATAACTTTGGCAAGTTCTTCAAGGATCCAATATCTAGTAACTATCGCCGCTCAGTGCAAGGAGCCTACGATAAGCTGCGTCGTGAGATCCAGGATCTCAATGAGCAGGCCAACACGCAGAAGCTAAAAGAGCAGTCCTATGAGATCAAGCGCAAGAATCTTATCGACGACATTGCGCGCATGGAAAAGGAATTAAAGAAGAGCGAGGAGCTGGTATACCAGAAGTGTCACTCAACTCCGTACGAAGACCTAGTGGAGCGCAGCAAGACGGCCATTTCCAAGCTGCAGTCAGACTATGGAGCCCTCAAGTCCTCCGAGGCCATGTACAAGAAGTAAGCCTTAGGGATGATGGGAATCCTTTAACAATTATTAAATTATTTATTTTTCAGGTACATACAGAAAATCGAAGAGGAGCCTAGCTGCCCTTTGTGCCATCATAACATGTCTGGCGATGAGGCCTGTGACCTAACCAACGAGCTCACCGATCAAATACAGAATCTGCCGGAAAACATAACTAGAGCTGAGAAGGCTCTAAAAACTGAGCAATTAAAATACGATAATTTGCTGCAGATTAAGCCAGATATTTTAAAGATAAAAGATCTGAAGGCATCGCTGCCCCAGAAGAAGGAAGAGCTTAAGAAAGTCGAGGAGCTTCTGAGCGAGAGCGTCAGCGAATATGAGACGCTGTTAGCACTGATTGGGGAGCCCACTCACAACATGGAGTTGGCCAATTCCATGATGGGCGATATGACGTTGCTTGATGAGGCCTTGAAGGACTCGGTGCGCCTTACAAATGATCTGGATCACCAGAAAGTATGTAATATAGGAAGCATTTCCTTTTGATTTTAACGTTTCGTTTAATTAAAGGCCAAGTTGCCCGCTTCCTATGATGCCAGTGTGTCGATGGATGCCCTGCAAGCAGAGAAGAGTCAAGTGTCCAAAGACCTGGACAAGGAGCGCAAAGACTTGGAAACCATGCAAAATACATTCCAGCAGGACATGGATGCTTTAAATCGCTTGCGTGAAATTAGAAATAGGTAAATGAATAGATATTAAAGCATAAAACAATTACTAATGCTACCTTCAACCCCTGCCAGCCGCAAGGATAGGCAAATTCTTTTACAGGAAGGTGTGCAGAGTTTGCCACAACTCAAGGAGCGTTATGAGAATCTCACCAATTTCCTCAGCACTGTGACCACGGAAATAAACGATCTAAGAGCTAAAATTCTGCCTTTAAAACAGAAACTTAGGGCGGCCATCGAAGAAAAGGATCGTATGAAAGAGAGAGAGCGAGATCAGCTAAATCAGTTGAATGCGAAATATAATTCCTACAATAGCACAGATCAGGACATTCAGAGGTAAGTCTACAAAATAGCATTCTTTACCCGAAATAACCGAATTCTCTCTTCAGATTAAATAAAGAAGCTCAGGAATATGCCAAGTTAGATTTGCCAAATGAAATACAAAAACTTGAAGGCATCATTAAGACCACCAAAGAAAAGTTGAGAAAACTGGTAAGTATTGGGGAACTTCTTCTATTAAAAGATCTATAATTCACCGTGTGTATTCTTAGGAATCGCAAATCTCTTCGATGGCCGATCAACTGGAGACCATTAAGACCGAGTGTCTCAATCAGCAGACGGTTGAACGTGATTTAAAAGACAATCGTGAGTTAAAGCATCTGCAGGAGAAGGAATCACAGCTGAGCGAGAGCTGCCAATCCCTCATGAAGCAGCTTTGCAACTTGGACTTTCGGGCCGTTACCACGGAGAAATTGGAACTATGCCAGCGAAGGGACAGGGCCACAGTGCGTAAGGGAGAGCTGTTGGGCCAGCTGGGTGAGATCAACAACCAGGTGGCCAAGCTCCAGCGAGAGATCGATGAGCCTAGGTTCAAGGAGTCGCTGAAAAACTTTCGTAAGGCCAATTTCGAGTTGCTGGTCACCCGACGCAGCATCGAAGATCTGGGTCAACATCGCCTGGCCTTGGAGTGGGCTCTAATCCAGTTCCATGCTGAAAAAATGGAGAAGATCAACCGCCTGATACGCGAATACTGGCGGATGATATACCGCGGCAACGACATCGACTATATACAAGTAAAGACGGAGGATGGCAACACGGATGCGTCGGCAGATCGGCGTAAGACCTACAACTACCGTGTGGTCCAGTCGAAGAACAATGCCGAAATCGAGATGAGGGGACGCTGCAGTGCTGGTCAGCGCGTCCTGGCCTCCCTCATTATTCGGATGGCCCTGGCGGAGACCTTCAGCAGTAATTGCGGTGTGCTGGCCTTGGATGAGCCCACCACGAACTTGGATCGCGCTAATATAGCTTCCCTTTGCGATGCCCTCAACTGTATTGTGGAGGAGCGTCAGAGTCAGTCGAATTTCATGCTAATTATCATCACGCACGACGAGAACTTCATCTCGTCGCTGGGCAAGATCACCAACTACCATCGGGTCTTCCGCAACGATGACTGCAAATCAGTCATAAGGAAGGTGCAGGTCGGTTGATCAAAAAGAAATACAATAACAATAAAATGTACTAACTTTGTTATTTATCTAAAGAAATGTATGTTTGCTTATCTTGTCATCACATTAATTTGGGAATTGAGTGTGTTGTCATTTAATAATAGAGTTTGTCTCTCCACATCGCCAACAGAATGTGGCAGTTAGCTTTTCTCCTGTCCGTAGTCGTAGCCATTCATGGCTACTCCATGCAGTTTGGCAGAATGCACTCCCTGTCCGTTCCCATTTACGAAGCTGAAATTCAATTGAATTACTCTGAGGATTATTTAGACGTGGCTTTTAAACAAAAGGTAATGAAAGTAGATTTTCGTAAATTGGTATTAAAGCTTTTTTTATATTTATTTCTAAGCCGAATGCATTGAGTTTTATTATAAACTTGATTTTGGTCCTCGATGAAAGCGAGTTGGAACGCTTTGGTCATGCAATTATTCTGTCTGGCGGCATAGGAGGCAATTTTACAACCCTGAGACTGAGGTACTTCCAGCCAGGAAAAGTCACTGTGCTCATATACGGAATACCTCGAAATCTACCTTATCTAGATCTTAAAATGAAATAGTCTTAATTATCCTTGGGGTGCCTCCAATGGTACCCGTCGTCTGGCAGATCGCTGCGAATCAGTGGAGATAGCCAGGCTATGTGCATGCGGTTGCCAAAAACAGCACGTAAATTTCGATACACTCCTCGATCGAATTTGTGTTTGCTCTCCTCGGTGCGATCTGCGGACACGCCACCCCTCAGAACGATGGGTATGTGGTAGCCCAGCAGAAGAACTCCGTAAGCCAGAGCAAGGATATTCAAACTGTAGAAGAGCAGATACATGTTGCTCCAGAGGTTGCCAGTCACCAGGAGCAGCATGGGACAGGTCAGCTTGAGCAGCGTCAGCCAGTTGCAGTAGATGTGTGCCTGGATGATCCACATGTAAATGGAGTTGTAGACCAAAGCGTACACCGAACCCACGAACAGATAGAAGATGAAGCCCATGAAGAAGCGATGGTTCCGCAGGCCGATGCAACAGCCGGTGTACAGGCAGTGGTGATCTCTCTTCAGAATGCACACTTTACAGATCTTGCAGTGCCAAGATCGAGGAGGAGCCAATCGAGGAGGATTGCACTCTGTGCACTCTCGCCAATCCGAAGTATCTGCTGGAGGTTCCACCTTTTTCACTATAAAAATAAATTAAGTAAAACTAAAAGATTTTATTTAATTTTTAGCTTACCATCCACACTAGTGTCGATCATCATGCAGGCAATCATGTTTCCCTTGATATTGAATACCAGAAACATGGCCATCAGGAAGGTGAAAGTGTGAAAGAAGCCACCAGGCTCATGGAAAGCGGGCAGCACCACCACAATCTCAAACATGAAGACCACCGGCAGAAAGATCCCTATGAGCAGGAAACACACGACATCGACCAGCCGCTGGGGCAGCGGATTGCTGCGGATTCTCATGATTCCCTCGAGCAGAAGAAGATGTAAACAAATAAAGTAGTGATCGCAGAGCAGCTGATGGGAGAACTGGCTACCAGCTCCAGCCAGCCGGTTTGTCTGTGTCGTCACGTGCGTGCAAGCTTTATATTTTTCAAGCTTTTTGGGGCCAAAGCTGATGATGATTGGAGGTCTCCCGCCAGTGAAAAGCTCGAGTGTTGAAGTCGTTACGGCGAAAAGTTTACGTTGCACTATCGCTCTGCCCCCCTCCAAAACCCCCATTAAGTTGATTTTGCCGCTCGCCCGAGTTCAATATAATTTGATAAACTCTAAAGTTAAGCGTATTAAAGTTTGATATCGAACGCGTGGAAGCGTAAAACTGTGGCAATGCACTTATCTCATCACAGGTACCACACGGCGTGTGCATTCCTTCCACATAATATCTACATACATATATGTTAAATGCCTGCGGCAATGGGCAACACTGAGAATTTAATTAACTTGAAAGGATTCACTACGCCACAAATCACAGTAATCAAGGTAAATCCTTAATTACATGGCTCTTTAGTACGTGTGCTGACAGCAGATTGATGGGACTATCAAGTATTTATGGCGGAGTCAAGTGGCATTAAGTAAACAGTTGAAAATGGAAGTGTCGGTGGTGTCCAGCAGCAGCAGCAGCAGCAGCAGGAGGGAAAGACACAGATCCTCGGGCTCCTGGGTGTTTCTGTTCAAGAGCTTTGCCAGGAGTTTGAGGCAGTTCCTCAACGAAACCGGGTTGCATGGTTTGAAATTTGTGGGAGATCCCAATCTAAGCAGTTGGGAAAGGTTAAATATACTTTCTAAAACTAATAAAGACACGGATTCCTGTTAAAATATATTTATTTTCCTCCTCCTTTCAGATCCTTCTTCTTGGGCTCATTTGTCACAGCCCTTGTCATAACCATCCACCTCATTTCGAACATCTACGTCAAGTGGGACAGCACTCCGGTGATAATAGGCATCAGTCCTCATGCCACCTCCATACTGAAGGTTCCCTTTCCGGCCATCACCATCTGCAACATGAATCAAGTGCAAAAGAGTCGGGTGTCTAATTACAGCGAGTGAGTGTGTGCCTTTATTGAGTGGAAAATTAATTATTTAAATATATGTATGGAGGGGTTCCAACGAGAGTGCCCTTTTGAAGCTATTGTGCGACTCGGATAACTTGGATGAGGAACTGCGTGACTCCCAGCTGGCTGGGAACACTTTGAAGATATCCGAATTTGTGGCTAATCATTCACAGACCTGTGAGAGAATGCTGCTCTTCTGCAGATTCAGTGCCGTCGAGCGGAACTGCTCGCATCTGTTCCAGCAGGTCCTCACGGATGAGGGCCTGTGTTGTGTATTTAATTTTCAGCCTCCGGAATATCTATACAAGCCTTTGTGAGTTGATATTTATTTTAAAAATAATTTAATATATAATTTGTTATATAGTTCTAACAGCGGTCGGAATCTGACATCTGAAAGTGGCTTTGAAAGTGTGAAATGGGATCCTGAGACGGGTTATCCTGAGAAATTGCCTCCCAAATATTATCCAGCCACATCAAGTGGTAAGTTTTATACCTACGATTTTTATAATAATAAAATAAACCCCAATTTAAATGTAGGAACAGGCATCACTTTGGGCTTTACTGCGGTTTTGGATGCTGAAATGAGCGAGTATTTTTGCTCTTCGACCAATGGACCAGGTTTTAAGGTAAAAACACAATTAAGTATTCTTTTTTTCTTAATAAGTAAAATCTATATATTTTCCAGGTCTACTTTCACAATCCCGTGGAGGTTCCTATGGTCCGAGAAGCAGGCTTAATTACAGCCATTGGTTATGAGACCAATTATCGCATCGAAATGGTTCGTTCAGAGGCAGTTCCCGCCATTCGTTCGATATCTCGCGATGGAAGGCAGTGCCTGTTCAAAAACGAAAAGGACTTAATCTTCTACAGGATCTACACACGCCTCAATTGCGAGAATGAGTGTCTGGCAGCTTATCTGTACGACAACTGTGACTGCATTCCGTATGATTATCCGCAAATTTACAGCAATGCCACCACCTGCACCATGCGTGACACACTTTGTGTGCGACGCGCCCAAAGGGCAGCCATTCGACCGGGAGAGGTCACGTGCCGGAGGCAATGCCTGCCCAGCTGCTTCGATTTGAACTATTTGGCCAGCGGCTTTGCCTTTCCACTGGCCACCAGCAACTTTCAGCTGGCAAACAGCCTGGTGGAGGCCATCAACAAGTCGTATCTCAGCGAGAATATAGCCGTGATCAATGTGTATTTTCGGGAATCTGTTTACTATGGAAATATGAAGAATGCCTATGTGGGTTTAACAGAGTTTCTGTGTAAGCAAACAGCAAATTTAAATAATTAAATCATTTAAAGGAATTTATTCTTTTTTCCAGCCAATGTCGGCGGTGTTATGGGTCTCTTCATGGGCTTCAGTGTCATCTCATTGGCTGAGATTTTGTACTTTCTGATACTCAAGCCCCTCTCAGAGCTCTTCGTTTGGAAAAGGTCCCCTCAAGTGGACCCTGATAAAAGCCTTAAACATAATGCATTCGGCATAGAACAACCTGATTCTGTGGATAATCCAAATTTCTGGCATCCACAGGAACTGTACCCCAAGGGAGTTGCATGGAAAACCACTGAAAGGGTCAAAAATATAACAAATTCCTTTGTTCAGTGAGAAATTATTTATGTGTAATTTCATAGTAGGAATACATATGTAATCTGCCATGTCATGCATCGCATTGGCTGACACTAACCAACAAAAAAATATCGTTAAACATTATGACTGGAAGCAAGTTTATGGTTTTCCCTTTCATTTGTTCAGCAAAGCCATGGAAAAAAGCAGAATAATTGATTTAAACATGAAGTGAATGCATTGCACATTTAAATAATGCATTTGGAATAAAAACAATTTTATGCGGTGAGCATAGAAATGCATTTCAACTTCTGTAAATGGTATTTAATTTAATAACTTTAAAGACTATTAAAAGAGTGTAATTTAACAGATATTTTTCAAGACTCTTGACTTCTTTTTAAGCCTCTTCCATTTACAGAAGAAGGCTAATCGAGTAGTGTTAATATCTCAATTAAATATAAAGAGTAAGGTAAACTTTTTGACTCTGTTAAACGGTCTTAAAGTGCAAACTTTTGATGTAGTATCCTGTATGTATATAGTATCCTTTGCTTCCCCATCAAGTTACTCCCTCGATGGAGATGTGAAACTGCCTAGCAGCTGGAGCAGATGTGCCCGAGCACAGGGAAGGGGCCTTTGGTAATAGAATACTCCAGCTTCTAATGCAATTAGCAAAGTTTCCTGGTTAAAGGGCGGCCGTTGAGGTCCGTCGACTTTTGTGTATGTATGGTACTCTTTGCCTATTTATACGATATATTTTATGTCAATAAGAGCATTTTGGCCAAAATTACTTTTTGCCAAGGCAGCAGCAGTAACGTCGCCCTGCGTGGCCTTCCTGCTTAACTATGTACCACCACCCACGACTATGTAATATGTATTTTCCGCTCTTACATTGTATGTATTTCGGGTAGTAAAGCAAGAATGGCACTTGGGGGCTACCAACCGCCTCCACCTCCATCTCGGTCGCGTTGAAGATGGCACATTTCTGTGCCGCCTTGCACTTCTGGCGGAAATTCCTTTGCTGGGAACACGCTCCGCTTTCTCAGCGTTAATTGCTGACCTCAACCTGCACATAAAGCGACTAATTTTTGCACACAGCTCGGCGAGGGCGAGTGCGAGTGCGAGTCCTAGGTCCTAGGTCCTGCATAACTGCATGAATTGTGCGGCACAGTTTCCTCGACATCCTCAGGACCTGCTTTTGCTGGATAGGATTTCTTCTTAAACCGCCCGAAGGCTGAGAGAATGAACGAAATGAAATGCATTCGCATTCGCATTCGCATTCGCATTCGCACAGTTGAAGACAATTTGCAAAATTGCATCGCTCTTGATGTTTTCACGTGCATTCCATCTGTTTTCCGCCCTCGTGTTTTTACGTCAAGTCAACAATACGCTGCTGCTGCTGCTGGTCCGGCACAGTGCGTCCCATAGCCGTAGGAATTCACCTGAATACTTTTCTATGAAAAAAAAGGTAGAGAAATTCAAATTCAAATTCAAATTCCGTTGGCTTCCAGCAGCATCCAATTGAATTTCAGGCGGCTATCAAATAAAAGTTGTTTGCCTTCTGAACTCTTGTTTATCTGTGTCAGCTTTTAGAGATTATCTTTTCCCCACATTTATTTGCTTACAAAACGTCCAACAATTTCGGAATGCACTGTAGAGGGGGGAGGGGGCGGATGGAGAGAGTTGAGGACTTTGGGGGTTTTTGCCATCTAAAACCGAATACAAAAAGGTTTTGCTCTCGACCATCTTTCAGGCGATAAGACAACTGGTGCAAATGATTACGACGTGTTCCCTGGGCCACCGTATATCTATACTCGTACGTTGTAGGAAAGGAGATGTAACACAGGACACAACCCCAGCTAGGAGGAGCTTCGTAAATGTCAAGAACAGAACTAGATTCAATTCTTTATGGCCGTGTTAACGAGCCAATTCTCCCCTGAATGCTGCTGCTGCTGCTGCTGCTGCTGCTGGCGAGGAGTAACCGCAACGCAAGAACTTTGGCACTGAATGAAAAATTATGCCATTAAAATGGATGAAACCGAACCACAAATAATCCTTAAAGCCTTGCCGCTGTCACTGGGTTAGTTTCTGGGCTAAAAACTAAGAGGAGATAGCGCCCTCTCTGCACACACGACGAGTAATTAACAGCAAATTTTCTGCCAAAGTTATCAAGTTGACAATAAAGTTTTCCCCACCAACTCTATCTCTATTTCTATCTCTATTCCAAGCTGTCTCTCTCTCCTGGAGGCTCGCAGCCCACCTGATTAAGGTATAAATATTTGATTCTAGTGTGGGATCCAAGAAGGGTGCCTGGCATTGTCAACTTTATGGGCTTCCTGTCGCCCCCAAGCTCAGTTATGCATGAAAGTGTATTCATCAAAATGTAGTCTCGCAAATGTCTGCGTAAATGCTGCATGTGTGCGTTCGTTTATGGAAAAAGGTGGAAAGGGTGGAAAGGGTTCTACCCAACCGGATGAGGCTGAATCCGATGCATGCAGAAGCAATTCGATCGAATGCCAAGGAAGCTCTACTACAGAGCTTCTCCCTTCTCTTGGGGGAGAAGTTGCATGCGGAAAAGCAATTAAAACTTCTTGTCAGTGTCTCGGAAGTGTTTGTTCATATTTTATGATGTTTTTCGTGTAGAAAGCTGGATTATGAATGTGTCACCAAGAAGTGTTGTCGCTGCTTCATCTCTCTCTGTGTCTCGTTTCTTCCTCCTCGCATGCAACAAGCGATGTTGTCGTCGTCGTCGTCGTCATTGAGGTTGCAAAAGTAATGTATAAAATATCACACATCCGCCCCATTGGACGAAGCAAGCTCGAACGAAGGCCAAACTATGGCAAAAATTTCAAATGCGCCAACTTTGTAGGTAAACACAACACATGGGAGAGTGTAAACAAAACTTTAAGCCCGGCCTGACCTTTATTTTCGACAGAATTTGATTGAATTATTAATAGAATGTTAGATTGGGAATGGAAAATGGAAAATGGCATTCAAAAGGAGCCATTTTCCCCCTTCACAAACAGCCCTTAAGTGCATCGATATTTTCTCGAAGCATTTTGACGTCTGCCACTTAGAAAGCCACACACATCTTGGCCATAATATTTGGCTAATGGAACCCGCCAGCGATTGCCGTGTTGCAGCCATAATGGCAATCACCTATCCACATATCGTCCTCGTCCTCCCACTCATATTTGACGCGATGGCCCACAAGAATGGCTTCCCTGGGTGCCGCCAGCTAAACTCGGTGCTAAAACTCGTCACAAATATGCAAATTTCGGGCGCCCACTCCAGCAGCAGCAGCAACAGCAGCAGCAGCAGCAGCACCTGCCTAATGCACCAAAATGCATTTGAAATTGGGTAATTTTACACATGCAACGCCGCAGGCGACATTTACGGGCGGGCGGGGGGTGAAGGGGAGGGCTTAAAAATGTATTTTGGCTTTTGGATTGGACAGATAGAATTCAGGGCTACAAACATACAAACGCAATGTATACGTACATATCTTTTGGGGGTGCTGAATGTTTGAGTGGGGGCCAGGGATAAGCCCACACCGACAGGCTGAATAATCAGGACCATCAATCAGGACTCCGAGCCCTGCACACCTCATTAGGCTAATCGTACAATTGCGCACGGCCGGACACACGCAAAAAAAAAAAAAAACATGGGTCTCAGTCCTTGGACTGCCTTCAGGGATGGGGGGAGGCTTTTTGGGAGGGAATCCTCGTCTGGTTTGGTCTGGTTTAACCGCACCGCAATTTGCCCTTATGCGCTAAACAATATTTCATTTTTAAGAGTTGACTTTTCACGCTCGCCGACAGGCGGCTTAACATTTTAAATCCATTGTGGCGTCACACCGCAAGGACTTTTCGACTTTGCCTGCTATTTTATTAATGTGCAACTGTGCCGCCGCCGCCTTTGTGAATCCTTAATCAGCGGCCGGGGCTTTAGCCTACATATATCTATACTTTGTAATTATATTCAAAAAACGAAACACGGCAAGTGAGTTTTTGGCCCAAAAACATTGAAATCACTTCCTGAAAACAGTCAGTCGCCAGCAGAGCACAACTTTCAAGTGTTTTGTTTTGAATTCGATTTGTTCCCAGTATTTTCTCCTGCTGCGGCTTTAGTACGCAGAATCCCTGAAAAGGGGGACAGCATCCACAGTTGGGTCAACTTTTTGGCTTCAGTCCTCCACAGATGGTCGAGACTGGCAGTCGAACCTGCGGCCCCTTTTTGTGGTGGAGCCCAAGCCCAAAAAATAACGAAAATATTTTAAAAAAATAACAAACAATTGCATTACGTTTCCTTATGTTGGGTTTTGCTGCTAACAAAGCAACTTTATTGATGTATTTTTGCACATTCATGGCACACATGTCACTCATACGCACTGTAGGCCATTCTAAAGCAGATAGGTTTTAATTTACTGCCACAATTGGTTTTAATTGATCTATGAATTTCCATTCAAAAAGCATTTTGTTAGGCTTAATGTCTAGTCAGCTTACAGAGGGAGAAAAATTGGACAGTCTGGGAAATAATTAGAAGAGATTTTCCTGCAAATAAAGAATAAAGTATTGAATTTTAATTTTTTAATATTTTAGCTTAATAAATAAATAATTTTTGCTCTCTTTTCCAAGTAAATTCTATAGTTGAGCAATTATTTCTTTGATAATATCAAAAGCATTTATAACCTAATGATTAATGCGTTATATTTCAACATTTCAAATGTTTTAAATCAATCTTTTGGAAAGATATTGACATCTCCTTTCCCTATAAAGTAATTAACCTTATTTCCATATTTTCCCCAGTGCATTTTCATATTATAATAAAAACATAAATGGCCTGTGGTATTCAAATAAAACTCATTGGCCTGTCAAATGCGTGCACCAGCGACTAAATTGATAAATTTCCATTTTATTTAATAACTGAACGGATAAACTTAGCCCCCGCTTATCCCACATCCGTGATGCGTGTGGCTAACATGCATATAATTTTGCCATTCATCTCGAATTTGATCCAACTATGGGCTAATTAAACGAGGGGGCACAAACAGAACATAAAGCTGAGCTGCAAATAAATCGTTGGCAATTCATTTGGTTGGCGAACTCCCCCCACAAGTCAATGCAATCGAGAGAGAGAGAGAGAGAGGTGGAATCGCAGCTTTTCCTAATCTCCTGGCTTTATCCTGCGTAATAATAACTACTTTCAGGGGCTTTTCTTTAAGGACTCTCGGCCCGCTATCTCGGTGCGCTTTGTTCTTGCTTCTTTTAGTGTTTTCTGCTTTTTTTTCCTCCTGTTTCCTTTGCGTGACAGCTCATGTCTTGTTTATCTAAATCATCCGACTGTGTAAATGCCAGGCCTGTCTTCCGTGCCGGATCCGGCACCCCTCAGTTACCACTCCTCTGGTTCCCATCCAAGCAGCCACCATCTCATCGTTGGCACTTGAGGAGCAAGGAGCTCGGAGCTCGGAGCTCGGTGCTTGGAGCTCGGAACTCGTGTCATCACATGGCAATGAGTGAATGACTTTGTCGACTAAACTGTTTTCCACAGTTCTGCTGTGGCCTGCTATGCAAAAATCCTGCCAGTCGGCCAACAATGGCATGTGCGAGTGCTTCAGTTAGTTGGGTAATTACAGCATCGTTGCACATTTCAGTTCCCTGGCCTCGGCACCCGGATTTCCCCTCACTTTCCATCCTCTCCTTTCTCCCCTTTGAAAATTGTCACATCTTTTAGCTCCTTTATTTCTGTACTGGGTTTTCTGCTTGCTTTTCACATGCGACTTGACTGGTAATCAGAAATTGATCGCTGGCTCTTGACTCGACTCTCTCTCTTTCTCTTTCTCTGGGTTGGAAAAATGGTTACATCATGCGATTGCACTTTTTGTGTTTGTGTGCTTCTCCGGGTTCTCCGCATCTGTCGGAAATTGCTCAAGACATCGACGCCAGGGCATCATCTAGCCACACACACATATGGAGGAGCAGATTCAGCCCTCTGGCCACTTAGTACATTACTTATATCCGCTGTATATGTGCATGTTTGCCAACTTTTTCATTTTTTTCCCCACATCCACATATTTTTTGTTTTGGGTGGAGGTTTCTTTTTTTTTTTGCACTTTTGGTTTGAGCGATTGCACGTGCTCATGTCAGGTTTTTTCCGCTTTTCCGTAGAGGCACCCACAGAAGCTAACAGCAACTTACGCATCCAATAAAAAAGAAAAAAAGAACATAGAAAAGAACAGGCAGCAGAAACAAGAAGCTGGCGCTAATGTTGACAGCTGTCTGCGAATGATAGCCGTGTCGGTGTCCGTAATAAGATATTGGAAATTGTTAAATTATTTTTTAAGTGCAGCTATCGAGTTATCTGCATCGAATAGCCTTGGCCTTTGTGGTGTGCATTTGCGAAATTGCAATGCTGGCTAGAGAACACTGACAGTGATGTGAGGAATTTGCAGCGAGGGAAATCGGTTTTTCTATCAGCTTTTCGGGAGTATTATATTATATTTGTTTGTAAGAATATAGAGCTAGGAGAGCTAACTTATAATAGCTAAAGGATTTCAGTTATAAGCAGATAAAGCTAGGGGGTTTTTTATAGAGAAACTTATAGATAAAAAGGCTTGGAAAGATATTTTTGGGTATTGATGCTTAAGCATTATTTTTGTGCTTAGTTAAGAGCTTAATTGTATTTACTATAATTAAATTTGTTCTTTTTCTGACACCATCGAAGAGTTATGCATCTTATATATTATATATTATATTCCTAATACAGGTTCCTATTAATATTCGATTTTTTGTGCATTCCGTCCTTAACTTTCCATACTTAATAAATAATTCTGTATATATTTGTCTGATGATGCTAAATCTTTAGCTTTTTTATAGATTTATCTATAGATAATTTTACCTTTTTAAAAGATTCATTATTTTTACTAAACCTTAATCCTCCCCCTTATTATTCCCAACAATAAAATTCCTACAAATTTTCAAGACAACATTTAAGTTCCACTCTTTTCTGGCATTAAAGCCTCCCCTTTCTCTTGGCCTTGGCAAACCTTTTGGGCCAAAAACCCATAGTTAATGGAATTGGTTTTCGGGCTTCTATGCCTTGCTATCTTATTTCATACACTTAAAGCCTCCTCCTTGCCTAGCAGATATTTTGGTTAGACCTGGCTGCGCTTTAAGCCTTCACTGCCAGTAAACAATTTGATTTTCCTCAGTCTCCCCCAAGGTCTGATGCAGGGCCATTTTCTTCGCGATTTTTCCGCCCTGCGCTTTTTGGTAATACGTCCCTGGTGCCTTTTTGGATGGCTCGGTCGGTACGGTTCGGTTGGGTTGTTGTTTCTGCGGCAAGCAAAGCAAATAACGGGTACCGTTTAACCCTGCGGCATCCTGGCATCCTGGGACGTGGATTGTGTTTTTTGTTTTTTTTTGTTTCGAGCGAATTCCTACCTGTCTGCCAGCTCAGGTGTGAAGTTTAACGTGAAAGAGGCCACGGAGACTGAGGGCCATAAAATAGGTATAAAACGCTAGACATGCCTTCAGTTATGATTTGTTATTTGATAACGATTTGCATTTCAATTGCCTTTCAACAAATTGGATTGCCTGGAAAAGCTTAAATAATTGCAATTTCCCAGGGAAAACCCAATAGATTTTCCTCAGAAATTCATAGACTAGTGGCTATAGTAGTTCTACTCAATGCTTTGCCTGATTAGCATAGCTCTTCTATAGCTCATTTGTATGCCCCCCCAAAGGAACGCCCCTCCTGAAACTCTTTGCAAGCACAAGGGAGCAATAATAAAAATATAACAAAAAAAAAAAAGAAACAGAGAGAAAACAAAGGCATCCTGTGAAATGTGTGCATATTTAAATGCTTAGGTCCCTAACCGCCTTCACACCTCGCCTGCGCCATCATCGCCCCCGCAGCGATAAGCTCGACTCTCATCGCTTAAATGCCGCATATCAAGTATACCACATGGTGGCCATGATGGGGTTCAGGTGAGTGAGTGGGTGCCCCTGATAAACAATCAAAAATACAAACAAAAAAATATATATATCTAGTATAAGAAAACAAGGAAAAATATTTTCGAGTAAATAAACAAGAGGCTCAGAGGCCAGTGCCAGTTGTCTTCTGTTGTGTCCGGCCAAATGATAGATGACATCTGAGAGTATCGAAAAAAAAGGAATTGCCTCAGACAGCCGACAGATGTGGATAAGAAATTGATTGATATACGGACATCTCTGTGGCCCCAATCCACTGGGGGGGGCGGCTTCGACCAGTTTAAAGAGCCGCCATGGAAAATTTTCCATTTCTCCAATTGAAGTTTTCCGTATGTTTCAATTTATGGAGCAAGCCAGTAGCCACTTTCTCCCCAATGGCTTCATTCTGTCATCAAATAATGGCAATCAGCATGTTAGAGTCCCGCATTCAAATGCCGAGCCAAAATTTAATAACAAAAATAAATCATTTTCGCTGACAGCTCGAGCACGACCCACCAACTCGGTCCTCCGCATCCGCTTGGAGCCCACACTCCAGGGATGCTCCTCCTTCTCCTGCTGCTGCTGCTGCTGCTGCTGCTGCTGGTGCTCCCATTCACACCTCAAGTGATACACTGTGGTGGCAAAAGGGGAGGTGCCTGGGTTGGGCAAAAGTGCCGGAAGTGGAGACGCACTAATGGCAGAGTCGCCGAATAGAAGGACCATTCCTCATCCTCCCACGCTGTCCTTGTGTCCGGGTGTCCCTTTGTCCCTCCCCCTTCCGTATACGTACACGTCCTTGGGCTTTGGCTGGACTTTGGCCCACTGTTTCCACTCAGTCTGTCGTGTTAATTTTTTATCACTTTGAAATTAAAGAACAACACTTGGGCGTTGTCCCCGTTGTCCGACCGATTTTTTGCCTCCGCTCCCGGGGAATGAGATTTGTCCGGGGGAAAGGGAAAGGAAGAGGGACAGGGAAAGGACTCCGGAGACAGGACTCTGGCTATCCTGGCTCGTGTCTGGCCGGGCATAAATAATTAACTTAATGCCATGTTGCCCATAAATTAGGCATGCTCTGTTCCTGTCCTCCAACGTTTGTTAAGTGCCTTTCACTTACCTCGGGTGCTGGGTCGGGACTTCAGCTACTCTTTGATTAACAAGGACGCTGCCACCGAGAGTCCTCACGCCCAGCAAGATGAGTAGAAGGAGTAGAAGGAGCAGGACCTCTCTCCTTTTACCCCTGGGACGACCGAAGCGACCTATTTGCCAATGCAATGCCAAATGCAATTTCGAGCAAATCAATTGAAAACACAATTGCCTTTCACCGAGAAGTGCTCTCGTGTTGCCCATGCCTCCGTCTGTTTTCCACCACCCCTCAATTTTCCACCCCGTCACAACCTGTTTGCCCAGCCGAGCAATGGAGTTGAGATTTGTTTTGCATTGACCGCAAATTTCAATACAGTTTTGCGGTCGTCGCCCAATTGCTGAACACCTCCCGTTCTCTGCTCTGCTTTCAATTGCTCGACTTAGCACAGTGGCCCCTGACTACATGGAATTGTATCCAAAATTGCAGTACCTAAAAATATTTAAGCATCTTTAATGCATAATTAATTGAATTTCCGCCTCAATGGGAGATGAGTTGGCGGAATCGTAATTAAAAGCTGATTCACACAGCAAATATTGGCTGAGCTCTGAAATGTATTTTTGTTTTAAGTTAATAAGGTCCAATTTTCCCAGCTGAATGAGTGTGTGGGATGGCATAGTGGTTCAAGGGTTGTGAGAAATATAAATAGAAAAATATTTACTTGGGAAAGTTATTTTATTATATTTTATAAATATTTAAAATCATGTTTATGTTCGAAAAAGGTATATATGTTCTTGATCGGCATAAAATAACATATCTCAGAGACTGATTTATAGCTAGTTAATATTTATAATAACTAATCTATTGTGGAATATTTTTCAAACTATAAAAATACTAATTTTAGTTTATTTTAATTAACAGAACTACAAACTAGATGTCTTGATATATTAAAACAAACAATTATTTTTCTTTTTTAATTATTCCTGTTGCCTTAGATAAATTAAAATAATTTTTTCTACCTGCATTTAAACAGCTTTATAATTATATTTGCTCATTTTGAAATACCAACCATAAAGCACTCAATTGTGAATGCCGCAAGTGTTCATGTAGTTTATTTGCTAATTTAATTTGGTGGCTTTATGGATGAATATTACTTTGCAGCCACTGTGCAACTGCAAAGTGCGGTTGAATCGGCATTAAAGATTTGTGTTGCGGCTTTCTGCTCTTGTGGTTCGCAGTTCGTGTTCCCGGCGTTTGTTGTTTCGTTTGGTGTTGCAGCTGCAGCAGCAGTTGTTGGTGGTGTTGCTGCTGCTGCTGCTGCTGCTGCTACTGATGCTGCTGCTGCTGCAGTTGTTGGTGTTACTGCAGGTGCAGTGGGTGGCCGTGTTTGCTCAGCTGAACGTCAATTAACTGCAGTCAGCGACCTAATTGCGTTGACGCCATTTATTTAATCTGAATTTAACGCTCCCATTTCGTGGGGACCGTAATTGAAAACACAAATTCCGCTGATTGCAATTCATTAGGTTGCCTAATAATGTGCACGGAATGCTCATAATCGTGTTCTAAGTGAAGGAGAGGAGATGCCGCAACTTGAGGTTGAGGTGACAACTTGGTAGACAACGTTGGCCCTGACCCACTTTGGCCACCACCAACGACGACGACGACAAGTTGAGAAATTATACATTTTAATGAGATGCAGTTGGTAATTTTCGGAGAGGAGATGGCGAGAGATCTCAGGCAGCTTTGTCACTCCAACTACGGATTATGCAGTTGTACCTCTAGGCACTGCCTGCGGTTTTTGCTCTAATTTGATTACACTGGCTGACTGGGCGGATGAATATTTATGCTCGCATAAATACATTACAGTATCTCCGGCATGCCATGCAAATTACGTGCCAACTCCGGCTCCATCATCATCAGCACCATCTCGTGACCCATCCCGACTCCTGCTCCTGCTCCTGCTCCCATCCCATACTTCACATCCCAGTGACCCCGTAATAAACCCTTGACATGCCTGCCGAGAACGTAAAGTTCTCCTTCAGCTGCTGCTGCTGCTGCTGCTGCTGCTGCTGCCTTCTGTCGCCCGGGTGACTTTGCATATGATTACATGAAATTTGCATCGCATTATTTTGTGTCTGGTGTCCGTCGTCCACTTGGCTTCGTCTCGGGTCCATCCTTCGTCCTGTCACGTTGCCGGGCATACAAATTGCACCTGCAATATTTATCGCGCCCGGCTTCATCATCAACCCGGGGCACAGAAGAGAATTTTTGGCCCCCCAAAAAACACATTGTATAATATATCGTATATATGTATATATAAAAGCGATTCCATGGCATCTCTCCAGCGATCCACTGGCTCAATTGATGAACTCCACGTACTCTCCAAGTGTTTTTTACTATCCACCGATGAAGTCTATGCAAATGAGCTTGCTCTTTTGCTCACTTTTCTCGTGAATCAACAAAATTATTACCTTTACCTTTGGCGTTGCCTTTGCCTTTGGGTTTGGGTTTGGGTTTGGGTTTGGGTTTGGGTTTACCTTTACCTTGACGCGGCACAGGTCGTCCCAATGTAGGCAGTGTAAATTGACTCTGGCGGGTAGAGTGTAAACAGCGTTTTTTACGAATCGATGAATACCAAATCGGTTGATCAATAAGAGCCAAATTGCTCGTTGAAATAGTGGTTTCAATGGCAAAGTTAAATAGAATTACAGGGGAAAGCTACACAGAGGGAAAATAAGGGAAAAAAGGAAGTGTTTTTATAAGGAAAATATAAATAAAATGGTTGGTACTATACAGGTTAAATAATAATAATTTAATCTATAATTATAGCAAATGTTTGGCAATTAATAAGCTATTTAACTAGATAGCAAAATGTAAAAAAGACACTAAGAATAATAATATTAAAGGGAAGAATGAATGCTTCTGTTCGAAAATATTTCTAAAATAGGTAAAATAACTCGTTATTAAATCGTACAAACTTAATTAAATTTAATAAATTACTTAAAATGTTAAATATTTAACAATTTATATACATTCAGAAAGTTATTTTGATAAACACAAAATATTGTAGAATAAAATATTGAATCAAAATAGATAAAACGGTGAAAATGGGTAATTTCAAGTTGCTAAAATACATAAAAATATATTTAGGAAGTAAATAAGTATTTTAAATGTACATAAATAATTTTTTTAGCTCCAAAATCTATCTTATTCTATCCTGTATTCTGTTATATCCAGTTTTTATATTATTTCCTCCCTGATAAATAGCTCCAAAACTCTCGCCAAAAACATAGCATACTTTTTTGGGCTTTGAAATATTACTTTCAATGCTGCAGATGTCCATATAAATTGGTGCGAGAAAAAAGAACGCCATTGATTTATTTGCACCGACAATAGTTTATCTGGCACATCTAGCCAAGAGCTATGAGAGTGGGGGAGCCGGAAGAGGGAGTGGAAAAAACCAGGCCCAAACCTCAGGGGAGCGTGGCAAAGTTAACACCGTTGCAGCGCGCTGCTGGCAAACAGATCGAGGGCAATAAACACACTGCAGGAGGGGGACGTCCTGCAGTCCCTCAGTTTACTTTGTGGCATTACCATCGATTTTTGGCCATATGGCTGGCGGAAACCCTTTAAAGTTCCACCAGAAGATGGGAGTTAGGACTTCCCTCCACCAAGTTGCAGGAGAATGCAAAATATGGAATGCAGTTGGTCGGCTGTGCCCCCCCCCCCCCCCCCCCACNCCCCCCCCCCCCCCTCTTAATTCATGCAGGATCTGAGCGGGGTTGCTCCACTTGCACTTGCTGCTTCAGTCAAGGATACTTCACACCCTCCTGCCACCCGACTGACTACCTTCCCTCCAGCCATCGCCCATTTCTGGGCCACTTGTGTGGATGGATTTATTGCCGTTTTCGGCTTCAGCTTTGAAATTGAAAAGCAAACAAGCCGCTAACAAGGTGAAGCTCTTGCCTCCTTGCACGCCATTTTTTTTTCTTCTTCTACGATTTCTCCATCTCCCCTCCGGCTCGCCGGGGTGTCCCGATTTTCCCCGAGTTCCCCGAGTTGTGCCGCCGCGCACACTTCAATCTAAATTTGAAGTTGCTCGATTCGTTTCCCTTCGATTCGTTGCGATTCGATTTTTCGTACGTGCTCGATAATCCCGCCATCCTGTTCGCAGCCAGGAGCCGAGTTCCCTTGTAAATGTTGAACATTTTTGATTTCTCACGTAGACTTATGCCCTTTGTGTGTTGTGTTTGAATTGAGCACCATTAAATGTCCAAGTGGCATGCCACATTTTTTTTTTTGCCCCACTGTGGTCGTGCCTCCTTGAAGGATATTCAGATGTGCGAGAGTACAAGGCACCCACGTCTACTTATTCAATTTCTTATTTCTTATTTTGGCTAAATAAATTTATTCTTACTGCTGCCTGATGGTGAGCTAAGCAGTTTTGTGAATTCGCTACAATTTGAAAATGTCAGGATGTGTAAGGAGTGTGTGGGGATTGCTGACGAAGGTCTACGAGCCTGGTTGGAGTTTTCTAATTGATTCAGTTGGCAGATGTGGAAATAAGTTTGATTTATTGAATATATTTCTTGGGGGTTTTGAGTATTTTCTTAAGATAAACATGGGAGTTATTATTATAACAGCTTTAACGATTTATCTAGGGGAGAGTTAGTATAATTATTCAAATGAATTCAGCTTAGCAAATATTTTTATCTTAAGAATTCATTAGGACATTTCCCAGATTTACTTTGTTTTTTTTTTGTGATATTTAGCGCTAAGCGATTGCATTAGTTACTTACTTTTGCTGACACTTTGCAAGGTCGTCGAAAAGTAAGTTTAAGTGGAGCATCTCTGACACATTTCTCCTGCTGTCTGGCCATAAATGCAGTAAAGTTTTAGATTTCTTTCTTTCTTTTTTTGTCTACCGAACAATTTCTGTTATTTATGGAGTTGTTTTCAGAGGCAAACATGGTTGGAATCCAATGAAAACAAGTTACGTAATTGGGCACTTTCCGGCCAGATAAATCCCCGCATACACACACAGAAAGTCGTACATGTTGAGGGAGTGCATTAGGTGGAATCGAATCGAATCGAACAATGAATAATAGGCGGCCATTTGACGGACGTTAACAGGGATCTCTCCTGGCCCCAAATTAGGAGCAATAAAATTGAAATTTATGAGTGCAGAAAGCCGGCAAAAGCCGAAGCCAAGGCCTAGGCGGCGAATAGCCGAAATAAAAAAGGCTTATCCCCTGAAATCTCACCTATGCTTTTGGGGGTATAGAGGGTATAGCGTCCAATAAATTGGCAGTGCCGCCATCAAGTTTTGCCTCTATTAAAACACACAAAACAAATGCAAAAGTTACACACAAAGGGAAACTTTTCCCGGGAGCTCTTTCCGTAAAAGGGGTTTGTTGTTGTTGTTGTTGTTGTTGTTGTGGTTCCGTTGTTCTTTTGCTGACTCTGTGTTATTTTAGAAAAACTTGCGCCCACGTCTTGGCTTTGGTTCTGGTTCTGGTTTTGGTTTTGGTTTTGGTTATGGTCCGGGCTCCGCCCACATTTTCCGGCCACGTCCTGCCAGCCAGTCAAGCGGAAACTCCATAAGTTGAAATTATTTGGGAAAAGGTTCAAAGCCGAATTCAGCTACCAATTCATTATAATGACATCAACGTTTGCCCCTTTTCAGGCCAGCCTAATTGAGATTTAATGGATGCCTAGCTCTTCATTTTCTCCATTTTCCCCCCCTTTTCCTTTATAGATCTGCGGGTCTATTGGCGGAGATCTATCGCAGTAACGTTGGAAAGCTGCAAATTTAGTTGAATCCAATTATTTTTTATGCTTCCCTTGCATAGGGGGGAAACGCTTGAAAAGCGCTGGCGGAAAATTGAAAATTGCACAAAAGGCGGTGGGCTTGCCTCCAACCTCGACATGCTGGCACATTGTGGAATATAGTTAAGTTAATTGTCCCGTCCCGTCCACGTTGCGATGCAATCTCTGTGTTCCAGTGGGAGAGAGAGAGAGAGAGACAGCACCGGGAGTGCCGGGTTTCCGCTGGGAGCCAAATTTGCAGGTGACAGGGCTCTTTGAGGATTTACAGAGCGTGACAAATGGACAAACGAACGCTTTGTTAATTGTCCTTGGACTGTCCAGCCAAATCCCTTTGGCTTCTCGATAGTTAAGTGGCACTTGACCGGACAAACAAAGGAAAAGAAAGGAAAAGCTCACAGTTTTCCTTAGTGTCATGGCGCCTAAGGACACGGTTTGGCTTCCAGATGCAAATAACAGGAGTCACTGATACTGCTCTACAAAAATATCCATTACACTTTCTTTTTGAATTTTGTTTTGGGTATGAGATGGTTTCCAATTTCTCTTGGTTGTTTTTATTTGAATTGTGTGTTTTTAAGCTTTAGAAAATATATAAAAATCTCAGGTTTCATAGGGAAGAATTGTTTTCTGTTAAAGATTAATCAAATTGAAGTATTTTGGGCTTTTAGTTACGAGTTTTCTACTTTTAATATGTTTTTTCTAGGGAATAGAAACAAATATTTGTTTATATATCATTTTTACAAGAATAATCTTAGTTTAAAACAATTATAACTAAGTTAAAAAATCAATTAATTTCAATTTGGAAAGCATTTCTCATCTATTTTAAATAATACGATTTTTCAAAATAAAGTTTTATCGTTTATTTTGTTTTTTGAGTGTAAAATTTGGAAAAATGGAGTAAAAATTGGTTTTTGCAGCTGACACTGCTAAATTCTTTGTCTATAAATACTGATCAAGAATTTAAATGATTTATTGGAACAGAAATGACTTCTTCACAGCATTGCTAACAATTTGACAATTTCCCATTTTTAATTTCCTTTAAATGTTTGCAAAAAAAGAAGTATTTTCAATAAAAAGTATTCACTTTCCAGCAAAACTTAAATCAGCTACTGATAATTTTCAAAAAATTCATTTAAAAAAAGTAAAAATCCCGGTTTAAATTGCAATTTCAATAGACTTAAATCTGAGCCTTTCCATCCGCCCTTTTTGTTTTCATTTTTATCACGTAATTCAATTTGTATTTTTAGTCAATTAATCAATTTTTTTAGCTGTTGACTTTGTCTAGATTTAAATCCGCTCACGCAAATAGACTGTGTGTAGGTGAATAAATATTTTCATGTAATTATTATGCACATGCTGGCGTAATCCTTGGCCCGAAAGTCGCGTGTTATGGCAAACACAATAAGCCCCGGCAGACCCCCCCGGGAGATGCGGGAGGATGCGGATTTCAGGGGGAAGCCAGTCAGCAGGGCAGGCAAATAAAAACATTTAATTAAACTTTACCAACACATACATGAATAATTAAAATTTAATTTCGGCAATATATATTACACAGACAGTGAGGGAGCAGGAGGCAGGAGGCGGGATGTACGAGGCATGGAATGCTGCAGGACTAAACAACAAAAGCAACAGCCACCCACTCGGAGACAGGCAACTTGTCACCTGGAAAACGGAGAGAAAAAAAAGCGAAAGGAAAACGCAGAAGCAGAAGCAGAAGCAATTTGGCTGACGAAGCCCACAAAAGCCTTCGTCGAAAGGTGAGGCCAACAAAGGAAATACATAAAATATGGCTCCAGCTTCCTTCTCCTTCTGAAGTTCCAGTCTCCACACTCCCCTGTTGTGCAGTCATGTGTCAGCATTGTGTACCTTTGTATTGTTATAATTGCTGTTTTAGCTTCATTAAAAAATAAGTCACAAAATCGCTTACAGGAATTCCTCGTAAAATTTCCATCGTTTCCTGAAAGGGCAAACATAACTCATAAAAAATGCACCACAATGGCCCAGGATAATGGGGATGCCAGCCAGAGGGGAGAGCCAAGGATATTTCTTTGGTATGCTCCTCCTCTCCTCCTCTCCTCCCTCTCTGTGGCCGGCAATCGAATTCATACAAAAGTGAGCAGTGACCAGAGGGGGAAAAATAGCGATAAAAGAAAAACCCATTCCAATCCGCAAAATTGCATTCACAAGGAAATTGATTCGAAAGTTAATCAAAGGGGAAACACAGGAAAGCGTTTGTAAAGAGAGCGAGAGAACTACAATACACAGAATTTTCCCTTCAATAAAAGAAACTTTAAGGCCAAACAATTTCCGAGAGCACTAAAACCCATAGAGGGGAGAGGGAGAGAAACATTTTAATAAATATGCAAATGAGCCAGCGAATAAAAAGGCAAAAATAAATAATTTAATTGATTTCATTAAACGAACGAAACGAAGCATCTGCCTGCCAGTAGTAGGTGGCATCATCATCCTCATCATCGTATCGTATCGATTGCCAAGCGTCTGGCGTCTCATAATTTCGAGTTTGCTGTGGAAATTGTCGCCAAGTGTCGTCTTGAAGGCGGAACCTGCAGATTTCCCCCAGCACCCCAGCCACCCCACGTCGTTCTCAATTTTCCCCAAAGGACTCCTCGCTCTCTGCCTCGGTGACAGCTGCCAGCGACAGTAGCTAACGAGATAAATTTCAGTTTGATGGCAGGCGTCGGGCGAATGCAAATAATTTGGAATGAAGCATCAGGTAATATGGATGTGCGCGCCGAGCAGTGGCAATTTCAAAAATTCCGGCACACTGATGATGACCCGCCGCCGTCGCCATTCCCCTCAACCAACCAATCGAATCAGAAAGCCATAACATCGTTTAGGGGGGGGATTTTCCTGTTGTATTTTTGTAATTAGACGACGTAACAAAAGTCCATAAGCCTGCGTTGGCCTGCCGGCAATTTGAATTACAAATTGCAGATCGCGGGGATTTGTCTTGCGGCCTTTTTGCGTCACCCTCCCCTTTGCTCACCCTCTTATTTTCTTTTCGTTGCCTTGTGCAACGGTGCGTATACGTTACGTTCGCTTTCACTTTGGTTTGGTTTGGTTTGCTTTGCTCGCTGACTTGTAACGCTCACGAAAATATATACAGAAGCAGCTTGTCATGTGTCGACATCACATGTCATTTCAGGACTTTGGGTTCCCAGCTTCCCCTCCTAAAAAAAAAAAACACAAATGCTTAAATGCTTTTTGTAGAGCAAAATTTATGCAAATGTCAGCTGCAGAGGTGACTGCTGGTTATACGCGGCGTATGGAGGGTAGATTTTGAGTCTAAGCAGGGATGCAGATAACCTCCGGCACCCTCTCCCTCTCCCGCTGACCCCATTCGACCTCGTTGGTTCCTTGTCATTCTAAGCACACACACACAAACTCGCACACCTAAATGCAAGCTATGTATATCTGTGCTTTTATATCCACCAACTTCCTATCAATTGTCGGAGGTGTCATAAAAAGTGCAAATAACATTTTCCAACTCAAACAATACAATTAAAGAACGGAAATTGCGCTATTTTGTGGGTTAAAAACGAAAGTTAAATACTCTAGGAAAAATATATAGATAATTATGTAATAAGAATGGATTTTCGTAAGCCTTTCCTAATTATTAATAATCTTAAGCTTTCCCCTAAAAGGTTTATCAGGAACTTCATTTAGCTTTCACCTTCAAGTAATCGCTCCCTAAGTGAGGGCATATAAAAACAATGAGTTGCTAAATGCTCTCTCGCTTTGCCATAGATTGCAAATCCACCACGGATACGCCCATCCTCCGGTTGAACACCCTTTCTCCCCCCCGAAAGCAAGTTGCGTGTCGTGTAACGAGGTCAAATGGAAATCGCCGCGTTGGCATTAACTTTTGACACCGCCATCATCTGAGGAGTACGAGGGGGAGTACGGAATTCGGGTATCGGGAAATGGGAGTGGAAACTGGGTAACTCCCGACAGTTCGTGCTGCTGCTGCCACACGATTAAACAGTCAACCTATTGAAAGTCTCACGCAACCGAGCGAACAAAGACTTTTCCGGCAAAATGGGGAGAGAGAGGGAGTTGCTTCTCCTCCTCCTGGATTTTCCTTGTTAAATGCAGCAACATCGGGCATTCGTGTTTCCCTTCCCCCCCCATTCATTCCCTTTTTTCGTTCATTCATTCATTCATTCATTCAATTGTCGCTGACTTCAATCGCCTTTCATCAGTTCAGTTTCCACTTTCCCACAATCAATTCAATTGCATTAAAAAGTCACTTCACAATGCCGGCGATCAATAGAGAATTCTCTATGCCACCTTGACATCCATCTCCACCGTCATCCCTCCCTTCATCCATTCAGTAATCGTTAAGTGTCAAGCCATGATTTAGTTGGCAAAGAGAACAAACTTTGTAAAAAAGGCACACAGAAAAGTTGGCTCCCTGAATGGCTCGGCTAATTGATGCAAGCAATTTGGTTTATTTTCCAAATTTTGGCAAACCAATTTCTGCGGTAATCCCGGATAAAGTTCTTCGTTTTTTTTGTTTGCCCCCAAGTGTGAGCGAACTATTTGAACAATTTAATTTCACATTTTGCTAAAACGAAACGTGCGAGCATAAGCTTAAATAAATATATATAGAAAAGAGAGAAGCGAAACAGTTTTCCCATTGTCTTTTTTACGCTCGAGTGGAGTGAAAAGCTTTATTAAATAACTAACAGTTTTCGTAATTTACAGAAAATGAAGCCAATGTTCTAGGAGGGCTTTCAAGTCAGGTTTTTACTCTGATTTATTAACTCACTTTATTTATTTACGCAAAATGCTTTCCATGATACTTGAATTCTTCCAACCTATTAAATATTAAGTCTTATCAAATTACTGACATTTTTCTATGGAAAATATGGAAAATATTTTCCATGTTGACAGGGAAACTTTAAACTGGCTTTATTTTTATTCTAAGAAAAGTTTTTTGAGGGAAATTAAAGCTGGTTTTATATTTAAAAGGATAAATGTAACTTTTTATGACTAAGAAGAGCTAGTTTTATTTTATTTTGGAAAACAGAAAAATTAAGACTTAATTTTCTAGTTTATCTTAGATTATTTTTATTGAAATAAAGAACAAGACTTATGGCAACTTAAATCCGACTTTATGGCGAAAAAGATATAAAATTTTATTGAAAGCAAGAAGGATTCAATTTCAATAATATTAAAACTTGTTTTCAAACCCTATTATCTTTTAGATAATATAACAATTAGCTTGATTATTATCACTTTCACATGGTTTATGAATAGATTTAATAAGCCAAGAGTAAATATTATTTGTTATTTACTCTTCTAGCTTTTGTATTCCCATTTAAATTAATTTATTCTACCCTTTATAGCCTTAATTAATCAGCAAACAATTTTACATTTTTTATGGCTACATAATGAGCCGGTTGGCAGTCAATATTTGTCTTGTAGTAATGACTTTTTTCCCCTCGTCTCTGTAATGCATCGAACACCTCAAACCGCAATCATCGTCGGAAATGTCAGTTGCATTCACACACACACAATGACCGCAGACCGCCGCTTCGAGTGTGAAAATGCTTGAATTATTGATGGCCGGCAAACAGAAAGAGTGCGAAAGGAAGGGACTGAGGCGGGGACAGAGGACAGAGATACAGGAATAGGGACTTCCAGCCAGGCCGCAATTACATATGCACATTCATGCGAACGCCACTTGATGTTGATGCCGTCGTGCTGCGATGCTGCAACCCCGCTGCGGCTCTTGCCTTGCCTCGCCTCTTTTTCGGGGCGGCAACAAAACACAGCCATAGAGACAGAGAGAGAGACGCGTGGTTTGAGTGACACTTGAGCTTGCCACAATTTTAATTGACATCCACAGAGCGAATTGTGCTCTGTGGGGAGCTGGAAAGCTGGAGAGCTGGAGAGCCGACGAGCTGCAGCTGAGGGAATTTGTAATGTTAACTTCAGCACAATATTGATGAATGGCTGATGGTAAAATTAATGAGCCAAGCCAATCGATGGGGTCCAGGACCCGGGCTCAGGCAGGTAATTGATTAGATGGCATTCAGCTTTCCTGCCCATCCTGGGGGCATTGCAATGAGCTTATTGGTACATACATATAAGCTCTAAACTGCATAACAATGCTCTATGGACCGGCGGTCAACGTGGCGTATGTGGAATATATGCTTCGATATGCTGGCAACATTGCGTATACGCAACGTTTCAGTAAACATTATTATTTCAGGGCAGTCTCTGGGTATGTGTGTGTGTGTGTGTGTCATCGATCCCAATGCACAATGTCTTTGACAATTTAATTAGTTTAATTACAGTTTTGCCTCGCTGGGATACATAAATCGAATGTTAAATTCATTTTATTTATATTTTTGCAACGCATACATTTTATGACGCTTTTATGCAATGCAAATAAAATCATTCCATTTCACCGGACTAAACCTGCTTATTCGGGCCTTATGTCTGTCAAGTGCTTTATTATTTCCAATTTAAAGTCAGCCATTGAATTAAATGCCCAGCAATTCCCTTCCAAAAAATAAAGAAATAAAGGAAAACAAATAAAAAATTGGCCCCAATGCTCTTTTGTGCTCTCTGTGTTTCTCTATTTATCTCGCTTGCCTTTGTTTGGTATTTTTAAATTCGCGCTGAATGAAAGGCTCAGCGGTTTATATATATATATATATATATATATATTCAGGAACCGAGGTTGCATGAATAAAAACAAGCGGAAAAGGGACAGAAAGTATGAATATTTCGCTGAAAATGTATGTAAACACAGCATAACCAAATACCTAGGGAAAACAAGAAGGAAACCCCCCAAAATCGAAGCAAACAGAGGCTGTCAATACCCTGCCAAAAAATTCGGGCAACAAGTTACACCGAAAAAAAAATCAACAGAGCTTTAAATAAAACTGATTTTAAATTAGGAAACGTGACGAAAACTCTTAAAAGGGAATTAATTTACAGGAAAGGTAGGCCAGCTTGTTATATTTTATATTTGAAATGGAAATTTCATCAGTGTCTATCATTTGGTAAATCATAATAACGGTTGAGTGGGGGGGAGTCTCACCGGAAGCGGGATTGTTACAACCCATTCATTCCCCTTCCACCTACCGAAAATATGGAAATACCCAAAACTGAAGTTAGAGCAGTTCGCCCGGGCATAACAATCATAAAAGCGAAACAATCATAATAAATGTGGGAAATCCTTTGGCTGCACCAGCGTCAGAGTTGGAATTGAAAATTGAGGCTTTGCGGCAATGGTTATGCGAGGGGCTTAAGCCGAAAGGGTTTCCTCCGGGATATTTAAGGGTAATTCCGGCCCATTAGCTAATGAACAGCACTGATCCGATCTTTACTTTTCTTTTCTGTATTTCTCTTTTTTTTTATGACTGAACACAACGCACAAAGAATGTGGCCACCTTTTGTGGCATTTAATTAATATAAAAAAAAAGGCAGCAATACCAAAAGTAAAAGGAAGAAAAGCCAAGCAAAACCACTTTCCACTTTCGCCTGGTCCATTGAGCAAAGTACTCAAAGTGCTCTGCCTCTGATTCCATTGGGATCCTCCTGGCCAGCTCCTCCTGTGCTGGCTGGGCAGCTGGGAATGCATTCCAATTTAACATTCCCCATAAATTTCCTGCCACCCCGGCGCGCTGAGTTAATCAAGGCTTCGGTAATTTGGAGAAGAGTGTGAAGTGTTTTTGGCCCGGGCTCAATGGAGTGTATTATTCGCGCTGGCCACCGCAGCAACCGCCCGAGCACTTCATCAATGGCCTCCCACCTAGGATTCAGGCTCCTCACTACCGCCTCCTGGCATCCCGAACACCGAACCGAAGCTCCCTTCCCTTATCACTGCACCGCCTCTGCCTTCGTTCCGTTAAGTGTTTTACAGCGCTCTCCACAAAGCGCACATCATTCATGTCCGAGGCAGGATGTAATATTTGCCCAAGGCCGAAACGGCCGGAGGCCCATCCTTTATTTTTTCCCTGGCTGCCTTCTATACTCGGCCACGTACACACATCAATGGGTGAATTACGAACCAGGGGCAGTGAGAGAAATAAAGTTAAAGATATTTTTGTAACTATTATATAAAAATATATCAATATAGAACCTAAATTTTTATAGAATTTAATTGTTAAAAGATTGCTTAATCAGCTTAAAATTTATACAATAGAGATATGGTAGAATTTACTACTTCAGGTAATTTTTTAGAGATATATGAGCTTAAATCTGTAAGAACAGAAGTCACAGAAAAAGTATTTACAATTTTCTAGACTTGAAAATATGTAGAAAATAAATAGAAGTAAATATTAAATATAAATAAAATATAAAATAAAATACATAATAAATATAAATATTAAAATAAATATAAAAAGACTTTTAGAACGTTCAAGATAAAATTAAAAATTTAATCTAAATAGCTTGAAGAACATAGGAGCTACAAAGCAATAAAATTTCATACAAATACAATTATTTAAAGATTTATAAATCCTATCATCGAAGGTAAAATATATTTATTTAATAAAATTATAAATTTCCCTTTTCTTTTCATTTTCAATATTAAATTTCTTTCCTTTTCTTCCTGTGCACATATGTGAAAGAGCAGAAATGTGTGCGCAAGTGGATGTGGATGTGGATGTCTGTCGGCCAGTTGGCAGTGGCAGGCTTTCATTGCATATGAATCAAGTAAAGGTAATTGAAAATCAAAGCCACTGAATTTTGAGGCAGAGACTGGACAGGACTCTCCGGGCTGTCCGGAGTTCAGAGTGTCCCGAGTGTCCGTTCGTCGTGTCCGGGAGAGTTCTGAGTGTTCTCTGGGGCTGGCTTAGTGGCAATTGTCGGGGTTCCATCTCAAAGGCGATTTGCAGCTTGGCTGACCGAGCTATGCTGCCTTTGAATTGGTAACTTTTGAACTCTGGTCTGGAGTCTGCAGTCTGCAGGCTGGAGGGGTTATCGAGTGGCAAAGGCCTGGTCTGTTTTCGATAACTTTGATTAGCCGAAAGTGCTACTTAGCTGGGAGTCCTGGCTGTGGAATCCTTTTACTTTAGGGCCAAATTAGCTGAACACATAGTGAGTGCTGCTGGTGGCACATATCAAGTGACTCCACTCTGTGTCTGGTGACCAGGTGACTAGAAATCCCTGTCCATCCGCACACACCTTTCGTGCACACTGTGACACTTAGCAGACAATTAAGTTGCTGACCCCCAAAAACAATGCCAGCCTGCATTTCCCACATTTCCACAGTCCGGTCTGGTCTGGTCTGTTGGCGAGGGAGGATTTTTCATAATTAATCCAACAACTGCCGGGGGCTTTCCCAGCGCTTATGCCACCCTGCTTGCGGTGTGCTGGGAAAAGCATTTTCGCCATTTTCCAAGACAATTTGCGAAATTGCAGCACTGCCTGGCAGGCTCTTTCTGTTTTTTTGCTTCTGCTTTTGCTTTTTCCCGGCTTTCAATTCGCTGCTTTTGTTTTTTCTTGTCTTGCCATTCCCATACACATTTTCGCTTGGGCAAAAAGCGAGAAAAGCGTGGACGCTGCAGGGAAGGCCATGGAAATGTGGGCGTGGCTTTAAAATCTCCAGCAGAAATGCAGTTTTTCGGCCACCCAGAAAAACACACACACACACTTTCAACCGATGGAAAAAGCAGTCGCCTAGCCGCTTTCCGGTTTTCAATTTCACGACAAAACTCTGGGGACAAACTTTGGAAATTGTTTTGCCCAGAGGTGTCAAGTGAGTTAGAATTTCTGGGGGTATCTGGGCGATAATGCGATTTACGGTATTACGTGAGCAGGATAAGGATAAGGATAAGACTAAGAAAATATGGAAAATATATTACCCAAAAAAAAAAAGATAAACTTAAGTAGTTAAATTATAAGGATTATGACAGAGATTCCCAACTTAATTTACTTCATTTGCTGTGTACTCTCCAGATTACCTTAATTTCCTGTACATAAAAAAGAGATTTCCGAAATGTAGACTTAAAAAAAACGAAGCAGTTACTAAGACCCCAAGTACACATTATGCGCTGCCACTAAAAAAGCCATCAGTTGGTATTGAATTAGACTTCCCCCTGCCGTTAAAAGGCATTAAAATTCAAGACGCATCCATTGGTTTAAGGCAAGTGCACTTAATTAAAGTTTAACTCGTTAATAAAACTACACCATCGAGCGAATAGAGTGCGCTGTGAGTGCTGCTCTCGACAGTTTTCCCGCCAATTCACGAGTGCTTCCCAATTTGTGGAAATTTCCGAAGAAAGTAAACTCGGGAAGTGTCGTCGCTCGCTGGCTCTCCGTGCTTCTCCGTGCTCCGCGGAACTTGTCTTGGGGCCACTTGCCTAATCCGCTTTGCCATGTCGGGGAGGATGTCGTGGGGATGGGTGGGATGTCAAATTTGCAGCCTGGCTCCTTGCTCCTAGATCCTTTCGGGCATAAAAAAAGTTTACCGAAGCGCGGCATGTTCTGTGGCAAGTAGCGCGCCATTGTACAAAACTTTAATCCCGCTTAAATTATAAATGGCACATTTGCCTTGCCTTTCCCCTCCAGTTGCAACTAGATGCCGATGACTGTGCCTACTCCTGCCATTCCATTCCAGGGTATATGCCCTGTATTTCTAAAGTATATCCCAGTATCCCATAACCCATTGCCATGTCAGGGAGCTCTGCTCGAGTGCCTCCCAAAAGTTTATGTGTGTTGTCACAATCTCCTAGGTTTCTGGTGCAGGATGAGGAGGCGGAGGACAGCACGGTAGCAAACACAAAACACTTTGTAGCCTTTTATTTGGCAAGTGGAATGCACTGCACTAAAGCCAAAGTTTACGGCTGGCATTTAGTTGCTTCGGCGGCCCCCAAAAGCGGAAACTTCTAAGCCGAAACACGGACCAAACTGAACCGTAGTGACTTTCCAGCCGCAGAGCCGCAGTCTCGACCTCAGGACACAGAGTCTGTGAGTCCCCCAACTCGGGCATAAAATTGTTGCCGACATGTTTGCTCCGCTCCCATTCGCTTGTTGAATTATGATTTTCTGCCTGGCCTGGCAAAGTGTCTCTCTTCATCTCCTCAGTGCGGGAGTCAGGAGTCCGGAGTCCGGAGTCCGGACTCCCTGGCTCCAGGAAATCAATTAAAACTTTGCATCTTGTCAGGGGACCAGAGCAAACCGACTCCCTGCAACTCACTCTCTGCTCTGCTGGACCTTGTTTTCCATATCCTTCATGTCCTTCATGTGTGTTGCCGACACATCAAACAAATGTCATCGCCGGCCGAACATCCGACAGTTAAATGCAATTAAACGTCAGGCAATGCACAATTAATGCCCAAAGAAGGTCGTGAAATAGAGTAAAATTACAGACTTCACTGGTTGCAGCTTCAATGTTTTTTTTTGTAGATTTGTTTGACTTTGCAATAGGTGTTATTTAGAGCTTTAAAAGGATATAGATTTCATGCTTTAAACTACTTTTTCCTATCAATAGAGTATTACTTATATAGTTCTTATGCAGTCTCTATAAAAATATCTTTTAATTGAGTATTATTTCCTTCCTTTGCCAATAAAACTCCTTCAAAGCTCTACCTGTTAATCTTACAACATTAAACAACGTTTCAGTAATAAAAGAAAATAGTTAATAGCTTGGAAAATTGAAAAATCTTTAAGTTTATAAAACCCTATGCTAAGACCTTGTTAAAGAGAAAAAATTCCACAAAAGCTGCAATAAATGTCAAATGCAGTCAATGCCAAGGCTGTAAAAAGAAATTGAAAGCCAAGCATACCAATTTTTGTAAATAAATGCACCAAAAACATAAAAAAATACAAGATTATTTGTAAACACTTTTTATAATATGTTTGATGACAGTTTAAGATTGGTTTTATTTACTTTTTTAATGAAACAATAACAATTAAATGAAAAGCAGCTGCACATTAAATTTCTATTTAAAATATCGTGTGAATTCTATAGAAAAAATATTAACCCTTTAAACTCCCGTATTAATGTTACTAATTAAATTTGTTATAGAAATAATTAAATCGTTTTTCACTAAATTGGTTTACCGGCTCATTCGAGCATTACGAGTACAAATTGCCGGGGGGGAGAGCGAGTTTATTACATTTTCGGAAGCCCTTGGACATTGTTTAGTTTCCGTTTCGGGTTTAGCATTTTTTTCAGTAGAATTTTCTCCAAATTTTCCTACCATTTATTTCTTCTTCTTTTTTCTGTTGGCGGTTGCCTCGTAAAACAGTTAGCAAGCATTGCAGCCAGAGCCGGGCCGAGCCGGGGCCAGCGGCACAAATTTTAATTAGAGTGCGCCACGCAAACATATCCTTCTCCTATAGCCTATATAGCCTCCGCCACCGCCAAGGATGCGATACTTTGGGGTCTCCGTTTCGCACACAATGTTTATGTTTGTTTGTCATACATGGTAGAAGTCCCTGGTGCATTGAACGGTATCCAAATAGGACCCTAAAGCGTTTTGTGTTCGGGTAAATTGGCAGCGGGCGCAGGACACTCTGGCCACAATAAACAAGGGTGCATTTTCGGGAGGACAGAAGCCCAGTTGCGGCGCGGTTACTCCTCCCTTATAGATGTATGGTATGCAGTTCCAGTGGTTACTTCTTTTTTTTTCTCCTCTATGCCATTCGTTTTAACCATTTCCCTCTCTTATTCTTTCTTTTTTGTGCCGAAAACTTGAATGTAAATTTGTTTCTGGCTTCGGTTAAAGGCAGTCCAGCCACCGAGCACAATGCAAACCATTTCCCGGTCGCTGATCGATCGATTCCATCGAAAATGGGATTCTTGCATGTGGTTGGAGCATTTCTTTCTTTTCGGCAGTTATGCAATTCGCTGGCCAAAAAAGAATTTGCTTACTAAAGGAGACATGATGCTGGATCTGTATTTAGGAATGATTATGAAGCACGCTTTGGTAAAAAAGGAAAGTGGGTTTAATTCTGAATTAGCAGCTATTTTCTGAGGGTTTTACTTTGTGGGTTTAATACCTAAATATACCAATATATACCCAAATATACACAGAATATACTAAAATATACCCAAATATACCCAAGTATACCCCAAAATATACCAGAATATACCAAAATATTCCAAAATATACTCAAATATATCCTAAATATACACAAATATACCCAAATTATACCAAATTATACCAAAATATACCCAAATATACCAAAATATACCCAAGTATACCCTAAATATACCCAAATATACCCAAAATATACTTAAAATATACCAGATTATACCAGAATATACAAAAAAACACATAAATACACCCAAATATACCCAAAAGTACCCAAGTATAGGACGAAAGGGAACCTCCTTGTTGGCTTCTTTAATCTATTGGCATTCTTTTTAAATTTTGCTTAGATTTAAATTAAATTTTTATATTTAAAGCTAAGTTTTCCTACCTTCTAGAAAGTAGAGCAGAGAAGGATTTTTAACTCTTCATCTAATATTTAATTTTATATTTAATGCTTAGTTCTCTCACCTTAAAATACGCAACTCCCTTTAATAAACATATTAAAATTGCAAGCCCCCAAACCAAAATAATCTGTGAATGCAGCTCAACTAACTGAGCAACCAAGGCAGAACCATCGTAAGCATCCATCTAAGATATTCTCCTGGCTAATCGCTGGCCAAAGCCGAAAGTAATTATGAGTAGCAGTGCAGCCTCTTGCAGCACTTGAAGTACAGGACACATCACATCTGGCCTGCATTATCACGGAGGGATAACTGTTCCCAGTATGCTGCTCTCTGCTCTGAACAGATGAAGCTCTTGCGCAGAATCAGCATCCACAGTTGTCAGTTTCAGTTTCGGTTTCAGGGTCCCCACAACCAGTGGCTCCTGAAAGTAGCTCCCGTCAGTTGCGCGTCGGGCTCTTAACGGAACGGTTTACCCAGCTCCGGAATGCGGTTACCTCAGAGATCGGTTCTGTGCTAGAGAGTTTATAACCACCACCTGCAGGTGTTTGGCGCCAAGCTGCCCATTTCGACTTTTTTTGCGGCGCAGAGAGACAAATTGTTTATCTTGTGTCAAGTGCTGTACGACGGCCACCCTTGGACCACCACTCCACTCCACTCCACTCGAGACTCCGACTCCGACAACCCCTCTCCGGAGCAGTGAAAGTTTGTTGTCGCCGACAACTCCCGGTGTCGTTTTGTGGCTGCTGGTTGGAACCTTGCGGTTTTTCGGGGTAGCCAAAATCGGATGACATTATCTCCCTGGGCTCTACAGAGCAGAGCAGAGCCAGTGAGTGGTGTGGCGGCGGCGGCGACCGAAATTAAAAGCGAAACAAGGCGCCGCACCTTAGGCATGCATCTTTAATCAGGCGCCAATGAATTTGCGCGCCGTGGATCCGTGCGAAATGTTTACGGCGTATGAATAAGCAATGAAATAAGCGCTCGCGGGCATTTGTCATTTGGCAAAGTGAAAATTGAAGTGACTGTGAAAATTGAGACAAATGTGCGCCGCCAGCACAGCCAGCCAGGAGGATTAAGGTTCTAGCCAAGTCGAGTCGAGAATCCGGGCATAATTTCATCTTAACTAGGTAAATATTGGGTTTCCCTTGAGCTCACGTACGTACGTTCTTCGACAGTAAATGAAATGTGTGTGTTTTTGGGAAGGGAAGCTGTTTCACACCTGTTACAACTTAATTACGACTCGGCAAAGTAACTGAATTATTCACCTGGAATGCGGCTCGATGGCAGTAGATTTGCCAAAGCAGAAGTACAAATAGCCAGCGGGGAAAATGTGTATGTCCGAAGTGTGGTCCAAGGCAGACCTGGCTAATTCCCCCGAAGGCTGGAATGGAATTCTTGGGGGGAAGTGGGTGTGTGGGTGTGTGGGTGTGAGTCATACTATAAACGAGAATGAATGAATGTAATTGCTTTTGATTTATCTCACTCTCTCATCGCCGCAAAATGAAAGAAGGAACGGCGGAAATAGAGTGGAAAGCCATTTATTTGGTGATTTCCGCCAAGACCTGCGCCAAATACAACAAAATTCTGATAAATTATTACACAGATGATTATTGATGAACACTAATTTATTAAGTCAATGCGCCTGGGAACTGGTGTAACTGTGTGCCAGGAAAAACCTCAACTTCAACCTGAACCTTAACCTCAGCTGAAGCCGAAGCCTCAGCTTTCCCAGCAGGTCCAAACCTCAAACTAAGATGGAGACCGAACCTGGCAAAAACCTTCACCAAATTTGGGGGAAATGGAATTTGAAATCATAAAATTATTTATGAAGGAATGAAGCCTGCGAGGGTGAAGGGACCTTTGGCATTGCCTTTTTCGGGTTTTGTGGCCAACTTATTCGAGAATAAAGGGAAAAGTTTATACTTTTTGTGGCTGAATTATACATATAAATGTATGTACTGCATATTTGGTGGCCCCCCCCCCCTGTATTATATGTAGGACACGTCTATGAATTTGTTTTCATTTGCCGGGTTTAGGTCCGAAGCTTAAAAGCGAAAAACTTTGTTGGCCAGCTAGCTTCCTTCCCCGCGGGAGACATAACTATTTTTGTGCTTCATTAGAAAGGGTAGAAGGCCATGAATTCGAGATTAGGTGTATATGATTAATGTTTGAGCGCTGACCGTGCCAAAGTTGCCTGATTTAAAATGCACACCCGCCGCATAAATCAATTTCTGAAATGCACTGTGTGCCAGTGTGTGCCAGTGTGTGTGTGTGTGCATTGCATAGGGATATATCCGATTATGTGGCTCTGATAACCACATCGATTAATCAATGGCACTTTAATGGCTCTCTGCCCATTCCGGGCCAAGCAATCACCAGATCAAAAATCAGGTCGAAGCTGAACCTTCACAGTGAAACTGTGAAGCTGAAGGTACTCTGGTCTCTGGGATTCAGCTTTAGCTTGGCTGTGCCCGCAGTCGATTAAATAAACAAATTCTTCGAGGCTATCCAGCTCAGTTACCCCTCTCCACAGCTACGCTTGGTTATTTTAGTTGAAAATACAATTCTATACTTTTGTGCACTCGAAGAAAAGGGTTGTTAAAGGTACTTGAGAGGATTCGAAAGTCAACAGTTTGGGAAAAAGGTTAACAAATTAATTTTGAAAGGAGTAACAACATCCAAATTGTGTAGAAAGTAAATTGAGAAAGTATTAAGAAGTTTGTGGGAATATTTCATGAAAAATGTATTAAATATGCGGAAGATTGTGCGAATATTTTATACAAAATTTGAAAGAATTGGATAATAAATATGAGAGTTATTGGATTTTAAAATTGCACCTATTTTACCATCTCGTTCGTACTCTCATAAAATATTTATTTAGGGTTAAACTTTGCTACAAGTTTTCTCATAGTAAACTAGCTGAAAGTGTTTTTATTTTTATTTATATATTACTATAGTTATTATATTAAATCTGTATCATTGCTTTTTTATTTATAAAACAATTCTTTTAATAAATGAATAGGTTAATTTGTTTTAAATTCCCCTTAAAAAGATGCACCACCTGAAGTGTAGGATAACTTACTTACTTCTTTTGTAAAAATATATACAAATAAATAAGGAAACAAAGAAACACAATATATACAATAACAAAAGATATGCCCAAAAGTTGATTTATTGTTTCAATTTTTTTCACAACCCACAACATATTTTGCAACAACTAAAAACTCGTACTTCCATATTGCTTATATCGAACGCTGTATCGAGCGCCTCAAACGATCTGATACAATGTTGACTGCAGCATAAAACAATTTCAGTTTTCAATATTTTTTCCCTCAAGCAACAACAGTGTAGCCTTTCCCGCTAAAAGAAAAAAAATAAAAAAAAAACTGTTTCCATTATTTTTTGAAATTAATTGGCCAACGCTTGTGAAACAATTTCCGGTCAGGAATTCCTCTAGCATTTAGGAGGCAAACACGGCAAAAGGGGTTGATGGATAGCTGGGGTTGGACTTGATTGGGGGGCTGGTGCCCCGCTGTTCCCTGGCTTTGAGGCATTTTGAATATTTCATTTTAGCATTTTCATATTGACCAACTGGTCAAATAAATTCGAGGCAAATAAATAAACGAGACAAGAGGCAAAAGGGGTTCAAGATGGATTCTTCTCTCTTCTTGAAAAAAGAAGATGAAAGGTTCGATGCCTGCACTTGGTACGACATCCTGCATCCACCCGGAAAGGAACGGAACGGAACGGTTTGGGATTTATGGAAGCCGGAATGTTGACACAATGCCCAAATAATTCAAATGTTGTGCGAATCTGCTGAAATATGTTATACATTCATTTACATGCAGATCTGGGCCCTTCGGCTTTTAGACGGATTTGACACGTAGCTGTGGAAAATGCAGATACAGAATTCAAGTGGGCCCATTTCGCAGGATGAGCTGCAGGATGATGCGAGCAGGGCCAGGATATATACTAAAAGGGGAGAGGGAGAAAGCCACCGGGAAGGGGTGGTGTTGAAATGCAGACACACACACACACACACTCGCTCTTTCTCTTACTGTGTGTGGCAGCTTGTTTGTGTTGTATGTATTTGCATTTCCATTTGGTTTTTATTTTCCACTTTTTTTTTATGTTGACTGTGACTGCAATATTCGCTTGAATAAATTATCCAGGTGGGAGCCTTGCTCTGCATACCAAAAAGCATTCACAATATGCCACATATCGGACTTTAAATCAAAGGCAGACACTGTTTGGCAACGTAATTGTCTTCGATTGCCAGAGACGTTTGCCAATTGGCCTACAGGGAGGGGACAGAATACGTATTAATTTTTGGGGGAAATATTTAGAAGGAGTGTGGGTTGCAGAGCGGAACTTCCTGCAGGATAACGCCATTAATTTGGATTACAATTTCATGTTTCATGAAGTGCCGGCGCTCGGCAATCACGACTATCGCCAAAATCCCCTTCATTGTATTCAAATTTCTTTATCCCCTTATAATGTCCGTCCCAGTTTCCATAATGTCCCCGGGTTTATTCCCTCTCCTCACCCCCCCGATATCTCCTCCGCCGCGGAGCTCCTTTCCAGTCACTGTCGCCTTCTGCGTTCGCTTTATGGTTCATGTTCATGTCTTCTTTATCTAAATCATCCAACTGTGTAAATATTTGCCTCGCTTCCTGCATTCCATCCTCGTTATCCTTAAATCGTGCGTGCCGAGCTATACAAAGACAAGGCGAGTGCGAGCGAGACCGAAGCGAAGGCGAGAGGTTAGAGGCAGGAGGAGCGTGGAGCGAGGAGCGAGGGGAGGCTCGAGGAGCGGCAAAAGGAATAAAGCAAACCAGCCAAGCGACCAACCCAACCCAACCCAGCAGACCCATCCAACCCGGGGTCCTCTCCTTCATTCCTGCAAGCCGTCAACCCACCGACTACTGACTGAGTGAACCGACCTACTCTACACTGGGTTAAATTTTGCATAAGAAACACAAGGCAGTCGCTGCACAGTGGCATAAGCTGGGCGGGCAGGCTGAAATTAGGTTAAAAATATAGAAGGTATACGTGACTGGAGACTGCTTGAAAGCTGAAGAGAAAGTACATAGAGCTTACTAGAGCTTATATATTCTATATGTCAAAGTAAGAGGGATTCCTGAAACTAACTTATGTTTAAGACTGCATTTGAAATTTCAAAGCTTTAAGAAATGCGCCAACGGAATTTATAATATCTAGGTACTTATTTATTCCAATTTCCAGGGGAATCCTAGTAGTATTATTAACATTATTTCTTGGGGAAAGTATTACAATTTATATATTCATATATTTCTAATATTTTATAATAATTCTAATATCTAAAAATATTATAAATAACATTCTAGCATTGACAAATATTAAATTCCTTAATTTACTGAAGAGTATTTGCGTTTAATTCGAATATAACTCAAGCTGTACGTGTCTTCTCACAATAGACTTAGGTTTCATCTAACCTATGGTATAGTTCAGTCTCAATTTATGGTATGTTTTTAGCCTTAACATAAACTAAATCCAAAAAACATAAATTTTTCATATAAATATCATGTTTGAAGCAATGAAATAAATTATAATAAATTTTTAAGCAGTTTTTCTATTAATTTTATAAAAAAATTAAGTAAAACATAAACAAACCTATCCTAAATAATTATAAATATTTATAATTATACCTAAAAAACCTAAAGAATTACTCTACAAAACCTCTTTACTCCAGTTTTCACTAAATTCTAAGTTCCTTTATTATACGCAAAGCCTTTTCTAGTTAATATTTAAATATTCAACACAACTTAGTTACCAAAATAATATTATAAGCTTTATTGAAAACATTTACTTTGGCAAGACAAACAAAAATGTTGTTTTGGCCCCACTGTGCGTAATTCCAACGGTAAACAATAATCGCAGCATTAATCTGAAACTGCGCACAAATCCGTCAAACTTAGTGGCGAAAAGTGGGGGAAAACTGAACTGCCAGAAGCCCGGGAAAACCAAAACAACAACAACAACAACAAGAACAACAGCAAGAGCAACAGCAGAACAGCCTGGGACTAAGGCAAAGACAAAGGCAAACATTGGCAGAGTTTTTGGATTTTTGGGACGCCTGAGCGTCGTCATTAATTTTAAGAACTTTAACCCACTTCCGCCAAGTCGTTATCGGGGCATCCATCAATTCTTGGCCAGGTGCGAGGACTGAGAACTCTGCGCTTTAATTCCCCAAAAAGCGAGACAAATAGTTCAAATCATCTTGAGGGGCAATTAAGCAGCGTGACTGAGTGTTTTATGGCACTGAAAATTATACGACTCTTTCAGGTTTTATGATTTCATGCCCAGACGGAGATCCTGAATGCCTGATGCTCTCTCCAAGATTTAATGGGCCGTGCTGGCCAATTATAACCCCCCAAGCACAAAGGATCGGGGTCACCACTTACGCTCCGACTGTCACACAAGTGCCCATCCATGCTATACTAGTTCACCCTCTCTGGAAAGATACTCATAGTATATGAGTTTAGTTTGTTTTGAATGCGCAGTGTCGGCAATATTTACTACTGACAGAGAGAGAGAGCGGAAGGGAAACCGATACTCGACACTCGAAATGAGGCCAATGTTTGGCTTTCGCAGATGGATAAATGTGCACGAGGATGAACGTCAATCTTTGACTGAAACCCAATCCGCAAACAGAAATACAAAAGGCCAGAGATCACCGCTGCCGCAATTAATATTCATAAAGATTCGCCAAAGTTCACTTCACGGGGTTAGGCAAACTTTCGATTGTCTTTCGGGAATGGATATGCGGAAAAAATTGCTGCCTTAGCCAACTTTGGCTCTTGGCTTATTTCATTATGGAACTTATCAACAGATTTGAGACAAAATTCTTTTCATTTCTCCTTCCCATGTCCCGCAGCTCGCAACTCGCAACTTTCGTAAGTATTTACAATGTTGGGGCGTTTTTGTCAGCTGCATTATGATAAAAAATTTTACAAAGTTTCCCTTAAGCTTTTTACACGAGCTTACCGCAAGATGTCGGCTGATGGGCGGCCTCCAATCGGAGGGAGGAAGGGATTCTAAGAGGCTCCTGTTCCGTGTTCGGGGGATGTGGGTGGGTCTTAGCTTAGCTGAAAACTTGAAAGGGACGAAATCCCTTTGGCCTCAAACTATTATTACATGCTCATATAGATTATTCACATTCTTTCACTTTTGCAGTCAACCGCAACAAAAGCAACAATAGGAGGAGGATGGAGGCTAAAGCTGGCTTAAGTGCGCTCGAGGAAAGGTCCCTGAAAGGATCAGGTATGTGGATTATATAATTGCCGACAACTGCCGGGGAGTTGATGACACAAAGTGCTTGAGACGGAGGCAGAGAGGGTTGATTCGATTCCGGCTGAGCGTTAACCTAACCCAAAAAGCCACAACTTATCAGGGGGGAGGTTTTTTCAAGTAAATTGTTTTATTTTAAATTGTGTTGAGAGGAAAGTTTGTGCTAAGTGAATAATAGTTGCAAGAATTCTTGAAGGTAAAGCTATTGTATTTTATTTCTGATGTTTTATATTATAAGAAAACCGAGTCTGGGAGGTTGTGAGGTTGGTATCTATTGAGTTTTGTGATCAGGAGATACCAACTTCCTGGCCAAGCTCTTAGGGTGATAATATAGTCCTTCCATATATATTTTTTCAATGTTTTGAAGCTTAATATTGAGTTTAGTCCTTAAGGCCAGGTTCCTGGAAGCCTCATCAATTTTTTAAAGCTTTAGCTTGTAGAATCTTTATCGTACTCAGATATTCTATGGTTAAAGAGTGTTCGAATCTTTTTTTCTTTACGAGTTTATCCTTTCTTTTTACACCACTTCTTCTTCTGACACTTCTACTGCCTTTATAGTTTCAAAAAGCAGAGTATATCCCCGGCTAAGTCCGAATCCAATCTGTAACGGAGGCTAGAGCAGCGGGGAAAAGCCAAACAGAGAACTGAGCACCGAGCAAACGAAGAGGAAGCCACCACCAAGGTTCTGTTTAACCAACCTATTCGAGATCTCATTCCTCTGTCTATCCCCATGCTAAGTCCTAGTTCTATGCCCCACCTTCCTCCATGTGTATTTGCTTCGAGGGCATTTAGAAAACCCCATGTTCCAAGGGTGCGCGGAGGGAAAACTGTGAATTTCTTTTTTTTCTGCTATTCCACCTTTTCGACTTTCGACTTGTTTACGCAAAAGTTAAGGAAGGACATAAAAGCGAGCGGGCATCCTGGCATCCGTCGTAAAAACTGTCGTCGTCACACTGGCTGATACCGATAGCAGCTAACACACACATTTCTAGAAAAAGAGCCCGGAGCCTGGGGAAAATTTAATCATAAACACACAGCAGTCGATTACGTCATGTGCGAAAACAAAACTATTTGTCGTCTTTGCCTTTCATTTGAACTCGCAGCTCAGCTCGCAGTTCAACTCGACTCTAAACTCTGAAAACAGCTTAGCTTTAAAGGCTCCGTCGTGTGCTCATACAAAGAAATACAAAGAAATCAAAATAAAAGGGAGGAATACGAATGTGAAAGCGTTGGGATATATCCATCAAAGCTGACTTTTGTTGCTGCCTTGCCTTGCCTTTGAATCTAATCCGAGCAATACTGGAAATTTAAAAAAACAAAAAAAAAGCAAAGGAAAAAAAAGAATGCCAACATTGGATTACAGATTGTCGCCGGGGAGAAACGAGAAATGAGCATAAAAAGGGGATATAATAAACAAGCAGGGAGCAGGAGCAGGGCGGATGTTTAGACCGTCTCATACCAGCATCCACAGGACAGGACCCCCCGAGAAACCCACTCCTCCTTGTGACATGTAAGCTTCTGGGCAAAAGTTGAGTTTTTTTGTTTTTTTTTTTGTTTTTGTCGTTTGTTTCTCTTTTTTTTATGATTATTTTTACTTTTGTTTCGGCTAACGAGACGCATTCCGTGGTAATCCGTCCCCAGGGAAATGTTAAACCCTCAGGGGGAATGGGGTCGTGGAGGTATCATCAGTGGTGTCCTGTCGAAAATCGCTTAAATGGACCATCAATGGTTCGGCCACGAGCCGAGAAATTGCCAAGGACATTAACACTGACAAAATGTTGATTAAACTGGCAGCCGCTTTGGGCCATATTGAAATGGCCAACCAATGGTCAGTGATACAGGGGAGAGAAGAGATAGAAAGGAAACCAGGAGGAAGAAAGGGAAAAGGCAAATCTCTTCACTTTGAAATTGAATAATTTGCACATATACATTCATACACTTGACTCCCACGTGACCTTTGCCCGAGGCCACACAGAGAAAAAAAAAAATATATATACATATATCAGAGTGTATGCATAATCGAAGAGTATCTGTGGAAATAATAGATGATGTCACAAGAGCTTAAAAAGTTATAAAATGTTTGGGATTAAATTGAAAAAGTGTGCAAAAATTTATGAATTATTATATTATTTATGATTTATGGTACACAGAAATTCAAATTTTCTGAATTTGGTTTTCAATAAATTATTTTTCTTTTGCTTACTGACTAGCTTTGACTTTAAACCTTACTCTTGGCATGATTTTCTTAAATTTAATTTATTTTAAAACTTTTTTTATTATGGGTTAATCTTTGTATATTTGGGATTTATATTTATATTCCAAGTATTTTCTTTTATTTATCATTTAAAAATCATTAATTACAAGCAACAAACTAGTCTCTGAGAATACTTTTTACCTACAAAACTTACCTTAAACCTCCAACTCAACTGCAAAACCATCACGTCTTCCACGTGCTTCCTTTACTTCGTCCTTGTTAATCGCTAGAGAATTCTAGAGCAGCCCCGAGACAGTGTAAAGTAGCAGCCGAGAAATATAATAAGTATATTTTGTGTCAAACTTGCGAAAGCCCCCAAAACTTTTGTTTCCAAATCTCCACAGACTTCTGTCACAGACATTCGGTGACACTGGCGATATTGTCAGAATTTGTTTTCGGTTTTTCTCGGTGCAGGCAGGTGCCAGGAGGCTGAAGGGAAAATAAAAGGGTTATATATCATGCCCAAGACAGCGTCATCGCTCTGAAGAGGGTTTTTCCAGGCATTTTCCAGCCCAGTGCTGGGGTCGGGGATCGGGGATCGGGGGTCGAGGGTGTTGGCTCAAGTGCCTGCCCCCAAGGCGGCGACTAAGGAAGAAAGTCCAGAGTCTAGAGTCCAGAGTAGGCAAAAGCAGTAGCAGCAGCCAGTCAGGACAGTGTTTTCCGCTTTTCCGGACAAGCAAATGACCCGGAAAGGCCAAACGAAGGCGGCGCGCAAAAGGAAAATACGGAAAATATGGCAACTGGCATCGGGCATCGGGCATTGGCAAACAACACAAACACACAGAGAGAGCGGCAGGCAACAAAAAGTGGCAACGGAAACAATTGCAGTGACTGGGCAAATGTTTAGCAACCTGCCCCGCGGGAAAGGGAAGGCAGGAAGCTAAAGGAAATGCCAAGGAATCCCAGGAAAAAAAAAACCAAAGCAGTAGAGGAAGGAAATGTCAGTTGCTAAAGTCTGTGTCCCGTGTCCCGTGTCCTGTGGTTGATATTTAAATCTGATTTACACCATCAACTGTTTAGCTAAGTGCTGCCTGCCCCCCCCCGCCATTCAGAACTTGAAGCGATGCCAGGACTCCGCTGCAGCAGCAGCAACTCGCCTGATGAGGAGGGGGGAAAAAGCGGAGCTGCGGAAATCCAGGTGGCCTGAAATGCATACCTAATTACGTTAATGGCCGTTCTGGCCATAAATTAGTGGAGATTAGGCGTCGCTGGCCAAAATCGCTCGCACCTTCTGGCTGGCCAGAAACCAGAACCGAAAGCGTTGCCAAATTTGAACCGGCTAAAAGCGAACAGAACAGAACAGAACAGAACAGAAAGTTCCCCTTCATGCTGGTATAATTATTGTCAGCGAGAGAGAAAAGAGGGAAAAAGTAATTATTATCATTATTATTGCTCTTTCGAGCGACGGAGGTAAATCAATAAATTTGCATAATCATTGTGTAAAAGACCAATTAATGGGGGCTTTAAATGCAAGATGGGTAAGGTTATTTTTTGAGCAAACGAACGAACGAATTCGATCCGCAATGGACCGCATCAACGACAATTGTGAAAATATCGTTTAATTAAAACAAATATGCATAGATTATTTCAAATAATAAAAGCGAGAGCGAAAGCAAAACCATTTTGCCATTCCCTCATGGAAATTTATTAAAGTAAAAAGTTATTTCAGGCGAATTTAATTGCTGTTGAAATGGCGCTAATTGAAAAATCCCCCTCGGCCGAGGGAAAAACAACAAGACAACAATATTTTCAGGCTCTGGCTCTGCCTCTGGCTCTGTCTCTGGCTTTCCCCTCGAATAATCAGTACAAACAATGTTGAATGAAATGGAAATTAATCTAATTTCTGTGGGACAAGCGGCCATAGCCAGAACACGAATAACCTTTTAGGCAGCCTAGCTTCTTCATCTTCTTCGGCTGATGAGCGTAATTAATCAAGCAGCGAAATGAATTCTATTCCCAGGGGCAGATATCTGTTTTCCTTTTGAGCCAGCATAAATATTATGGCGGCACCAATGCCAAACAATTAACACAGTTTCTGGCGCTTTCACCTACATACTTGCTCTAAAGCCCGAAATAGCACCTGTCTTCCCTCTTACCTCTCACCTGGTTTGGATAGAGTCCATCAGAGTGCTCTTTGCTGACAACTGCCAGCTACTTATGCATGTTGCTGCCACTGACAAGGCACTGCCGGTGAGACAGTAGCAAAGGGCTGCCTGGCAAGGAGCGGGAATTACAGGTAAACAGGTGGAAAACAGGTGGGGCTAGGGGATGCCAGTGTTGTCCTGCAGTTGACAAAAGGTAAAGAGATTCTTGTAAATGAAAACAAATAGTTGAGGGTTTATGTAATTCACTCAATAAGTTCTTAGGGTTGTGAAAGAGTCTTGTAACTTTAATATTGATTAAACATAATTATTTCGTATTATTTTTATATTTACAACTAATTTTTTGGTTCTTTAGAGGCTAGGAACTTGTTTATAGACTTTTATTTTGATTAAACATAATTATTTTGTATTATTTTGATATTTATAACTAATTTTTTGGTTCTTTAGAGGCTGGGAACTTGCTTATAAACTTTAATATCGATTAAACATAATTATTTTGTATTATTTAAATATTTATTATAACTTTTTTTAGTTAAACATTAATTTTCCAGCTATAAAACAGCCAAAATGTCAGTTTCAGGTGCATGCAAATGTTGCATTCCATGCAAAAGGCAACGACAAAAGGTGTTAAGAAAGCCATTTCGCCTGCTAATGAGTGACGATGCCTCGGTGTGTGTGTGTGTGCGTTTGTGTCATGGTGTGTGTGTGTGTGTGTGTGTCTCAAGGTGTGAGCTGGTGTGTGTCTTTCTCGCTTTCGCCTCCTGTTTGTGTTTGTGTGTCCCCGTGAGTCCTTGCCAAGACTTGAGCCTGAGCTGAAGAGCAAACAAAAATGTTTTCATGTTTGGGCCTGTCAACAGATTTATCCAGCTGTCCCCCTTCTTCACCCCCTTTTTTCGGTTTGTATTTGTTTGTGTGTGTGTGTGCAGAAGCATTTTGCTTAATTAGTTACAAACAGCTGAAACTGAGAGAGAGAGAGAGAGAGAGAGAGGGAGAAAGGCAGGTGAAAGGCATCCATAGCTGTCTTTAGGGCTCCGCCAAATGTTTACAAAACGTCGCTGCGTCTGCTGCGGGCAGCTAAAGATACAGAGATATAAGATACCGAGATACCAGATACAATTTACGGTGAGGTGCGAATGTGCGAAGGATGCAGGATCTGAGTGTGTGTGTGTGTCACACAAGTCAGACTCGAGATAATCCGATGAACTCGCCGACAGTAGCATACTTATGAGGGCAGCTTGCGCAAGGAATAGTGCGGGGCCCGAAGTGAGGAAAATATATATAGTTTTATTCACCTGATAGCGCCCAGGAAATGAATGGAGGCAACGTCGAGGAGTTCCACACAATTTCAACATTAAATACATTTATTTCAACAGATGTGAGGAGGAAACGGAACGAGAACGGGAAAAATATATCAATTTGGGAAATTTATTCAACAAAATTTAAATGTAATTTAGATTTGCTTTTTATATTTATAACGAAATGGCTTGTGATATTTAATATGAAAATTTACATTTTAATTGAAATTGTAACAAAATTCACAGTTGTAGTATCTCTTTAAAATATTATTAATCAAACATGTTTCCAATTATTTTTTTAATAAATTTCGAATGAGACATTTGACTTTAATTTTGTCCCAATAAATATATAAATTCTGCAGCATGTTGTAAAGAATTTAACATCAATATTCACAGAGGTGTGATCTCTTTAAAACAGTGTTATACAGGCTCGATTTTCCAATTATTTATAAATAAATTCATTCATTTCAAATGAGACACATTTGACTTTAATTTTCCCCAAATGAATATATAGATTCTGCAGCATATTGCAGCCTGTATAACTTGACCTAATTATGCTTTAATTGAATAAAATTGATGTATTTGTATGGGATTCAACGATAATAATTTATTTTAAGTTCAGGCTAGCTTTTTAATAAATTTCTGAATAACTTTTACCTTAACCTTTAAGTCATTTAATATTTACCTTTACACAAATACATTTATTTTGTTTCCAAGTAAATTATTTATTAACAAATAGTTTTCTACAATAAAAACATAAACTGTATTACTAGGACATTCTCAGTTTAGTTTAAAAGCTGCTCTACTTTCATAAGAACTTCCAGCTTTGTGTTAACATTACACATTTGAGCGTTAAGTTAAAAGGAAAATGTAATTAATTTTTTTATGGGAAAAGTCAGACTACAATTTGATATTGCTTACATTTTATACATTATTTCTGAAGCACAAGCAAAAGGCTTTGCCACTGAAACTGGGCTATTAAATTGCTCAATTTCTTAACCCCCTTCTGACCCCCTGCAAGTTACCCACCATAAAGTTAAATTACACGTTTAATTACACGCCCATTAAGCCGAATGCATTTCCCTGTTTGCCTTCCCGCAGAGAAACTCAAAATGCTGGACATCACACGCGACAAGCCCGTGAAGGTGGCAGTCAAAGTGGCGGTGCCGGTGCGAGATCACCCCAAGGTAAGTGGGGGAAAAGCGCGCAGAAGAGGTGGAGAAACATTTTCATTGCATTTCCCTTTGTACGGCAGTTCAATTTCGTGGGCAAGCTGCTCGGCCCTAAAGGAAACTCGATGAAGCGACTGCAGGAGGACACCATGTGCAAGATGGCCGTGCTGGGACGTGGCTCGATGCGGGATCGCCGGAAGGAGGAGGAGCTGCGAGCCAGCGGCGACAGTCGCTATGCCCATCTCTTCGAGGACCTGCACGTGGAGATCTCGACCTTTGCCGCTCCGGCGGAGGCCCATGCCCGGATTGCCTATGCGCTGGCGGAAGTGCGACGCTTCCTGGTTCCGGTGAGTCGGGAGTCCTTTGTGGGACTTTAGTGGGGACACGGGACACGGGACCCCAGGACTTAACCTGGACCTTTTTTCGGAGGCACGAGGCTTCCCCTTTCGGCATTGTTTGTGTTTAATACCCATTAATGATTCAAGTTTTCGGCCTCTCCATGGCCAGCAGGCAAAATGAGAATCTTAAAGTTTGCCAAGACACGAAGCTTAAAGTTATGGCAGCGGGGGAGAGCACTTAAAGAAAATATGTTCATGTAAATAATTAGCATACAAAGTAAAAAATTTAATATTAATTAAAGTATTTAAAGAACATTTTTATAATATTTGAAGCTGGATTTATAGTTAAATCTGAACAAGATTGAAGAAAGGATTATTTTGTTAAGAAAATTATTAGAAAAATAAACTATAAATATTTTTGTACATTTTTTTAATAAAAATATATTTATTCTTCTAAGTCTTCTTGGCTTTCAGGTTCTTTTCAACAGTTTATAGTATTATTTTCTAGATAATGTTGATTTTTAAACAAGTTAATATTCAAATTAAATAAAAATCAGTTTTTCCTTAAAGAAATTCTTATTTCTTAGATAAAATATGTATTTTTAATCAAGTTAATATTTAAATAAAATTCATAAAAGTTAGAGCAATATCTAAATTCTTTAATTCCCTAAAGAAAATCTTCACAAAACTTAATTTTTTAACACAACAACTAGAAGAAGTTCCCCAAAACTTAAAGCACTTCAACTTGAGCTAATTATAAACACAAGATTTTGTTTATTATTTCAAAAGTGTTAGCTGTTTCCTTAGAATAAAATATTTCCTACAAAGTCATGCTTAAGGGCCAAAATTTTCTTTACCAAGTTTCAAAAAGAATGTTGTTTTTTATAAAAGTTTTCCATCGCCCGCTGACGACTTTAATTAAAGGCGAATTTGCGAAAGTCATGGGAAAACTGTTTGGTGAGTGTAGGAGAGCGAGTCTTTTAGAGTCCTGCAGTCCTGCAGTCCTGCAGTCCTGGAACACAGCGGACTTGTAGTTCTCCAAGGTTGTGCTCGTTATCGACTTCAGCTTCCGTGTTGCCCCGTGTTCGCGTGGCATGCAGCGCTCGCTGGTTTCCTGCTCGCCGCGCTCGCTGACTAAATTGCATTGTGCTGTAATTACATTTGCCACCCACACCCACACCCACAACACTCGACTGTGCCACGCCCACTCCTCAGACTCTGACTCTGGTTCTGGCTGTGGCACTCCCTTTTTGCCACTTCCTCTTGGCTTGGAAGCTTGGCTGGCATCTTCCTCTGTCCATTGTGTGGCGCTCGACACGCCATCTCCATTGCCATCGCTATAGCCATCGCCATCGCCATCTTGTAGAGCCATCGTGTGTGTGAGGGGAACTTGGTTATTCCCCTCCAACTTGCCTTTTGGAGCTCTCTCCCTCTCTCTCTCTCTTCTCCACTTGAGACACAAATGTTAACCGTTTACTATCTGCAGCCAGCAGACCGGGATGTGGGGATTCCGTAGGACCAAGCCACGGCATGGCACGTCCTGGGCCATCCTCACTTTTGCCCGGCGCCGGCATACTTTATTTATACATCTTCTTTAAGATGCAAGCAGAATTGTGGGGAGTGGACATGGAGCAATTTAAAAGGAATGCCAGGGCATCTATCTGGGGCTCCTCGTAGCCCAGTTGCAGAATTATAAATGAGCACAATGTATCCTGCTTATTGCAAATTATGCTTTAAGTCCCCGCTTTGATCTACGTGTATAATTCGCCACAAAATTCAATTCGCACCTCCCTCACGTGATGAGGCATTGTTTTGAAGCTCAGGAACCCCTCACATCTGTCAGAAGTTGGGGCCTCGGGTGTAATCTAATATATTGACATCCTGGTCGACCTTTGACTGGCAGCTGTTGGCAACATGAAAACTGTCTCCTGGCCCGGCTTTAGACTTCCCCTCTGTCTCTCTCTCTGAGTTATTCCGATCTGATTACACACGACGAAAATTTGCATAGAAATTATTTGATATCTCCAGCATAGAGAGAGAGAGTAAGATACGAAGGTGCCGAAAGCGGAGAATGTTTCAATTTAGATAAATTGCTGGGGTTGCTTTGAGGTGCGAGTCCCTGCAAATCTCATCTGTGACACATTTAAGCTTGAGCCACCTGGCGGGAAATTGTTTATGGCATCTGCAATCAGGATTTATGTTCGCCCAGCGACAGTGCCATAAAAAATGCGACAGTTCCTTGGGTACTAAAAAAGTGTAAGGAAATAGATACATGTGCTGTGATCCTGTGTGTGTGTGTGTGAGATTCGTTTTGCAAATTCAAAGATATTCATAAACGAGTTAGTTGGTTAATGGGGTTGGTGAAATGTGTATCCACCGGTTGGCTGTTTCCTGTATACTCTGTGTACTCACATCCACATCCACCTCTGTGCCACCCACATAATTGCATTAAGCACTCACAGATACTCAGATACCAGATGTGTGTACATACATATATCCCGGAGGCCAGGACGACGGTAACCGCCCAAAGGGGTGTCGTCCGCGGACGACACACGAAACGTGGCTGCGCACAAACTTTTAATTGACATCCAATAAAATTCGCATTTATTGCAAGCGGCTGCGATGGCGGCGATGGCGGCCAGAGAAACGTGAATTAAATTTAATTGCTCGATTGAGGTGTGTTCCTCGGGCTGCACAACTAATCCTAAAGGGGAGAGGCAATCCCCTGGATAGTAGCATTGAAGGGTTCCTCCAGCTTTAAGTCTTAATTATTGTAACCTGAAAATCTCTCTTGAATAAAAATATATAAAATCTTAATCCACAGGACTACCATGACGACATCCGCCAGGAGCAGATGTGGGAAATGCAGGCCCTCACGTCCACGCCCACACTGGGCGCTCATTCCCTGGACGACTCCCAGAGTCCCACCATTAATCCCAATAATCAGGGAGCGGGCGCCACTACGTCCTCTTCGAGCGGCGGCAGTGGGCGTGGCCTGGGCGGCGGACTGGCCGACATGGACACGTCCAACGATGACAAATCGGACATCGACGCCAGCGGCATGGAGTGCCTGTCCACTGTCGACAAGCTCGACTGCTCGCCCACTTGCGTTAGCCTGGGCATAGCCGGCATCACCAGCATCAGTACCACCAGTTCCGAGCACCCGCATTCGCACCACGCCCACCTGCACCCAACCCATGCCCATGGACACCAACAGCAGCACCAGCAGCATCAGCAGCACCAACAGCAGCAGCAGCAGCAGCAGCAAGCACACCACCACAATCAGCAGCAGCATCATCACAGCGCTGGCCACCAGGCGCACTTCCACCAGCTGCTGCAGCAGGCCCACGGCGGAGCCAGTGCAGCGGCAGCAGCAGCCTGCGGGGAGCATCTCGCCGGACAGGCGACTCCGGCAACGGCGGCGGCATGTAAGTGGACTCCTAGGGCAGCCCCAGTGGCTTAGCTGGCAGCTGGACTATTAATTGGAAGTTACGGCAGCCACTGAAAGGCCAATGAACATAATCCCAGCTTCAGTTGGGAGTCAAGAAAATTACAGGGGGGTTTGAAGAGAACTTTGAAAGAATAATAAAGGGTTTTTCAGAGATATATTTTAGGAAAAGGTATTTTAAAAATATTTATTATTATTTCTTGTGTTCATAAACATTTATTTCCCTTTTATCCTATGAAAATATTTATAGTTTTCTATAATTTCAATCAATTTTGTCCAAAGAATAGAACTTTAAAGTAGAAATTAATGGTGTTTCATAGATTTGTGGTGGTAAAAGATGTGTTAAAAATATGTATATTTACAGTTTTCTATGATTTCAATCAGTTCTTATCAAAAATTCCCTATTAAAACCCTTTGAATGTCCCAAATTGATCACTAAAATCAGGATAATGTAGATTCCCTGGGGATAATTAATCAAAAAAGCATTCTGTCCCTTATCCCCATTGTTCGATGCAATCCTCCAGCTGCCACTCACCGCCCTCTCTTTCCCCTTTTTGTCTGGCATCAATCCATCCACAGTGCACACCACAGCCATGGCAGTGGCACTGCAGCATCAGCTGACAGCTGCTGGAATCGGAGGACTTCTGAAGCCGGCCACCGGAGTGGGAGCCACCATGGCTGGGCTGCCCACGAACCAGGCGAGTGCCAGTGCATTGCAATTGTCCGGCGATGGGGGGGAGGCAGCAGCCGCATCCGCGTTAACGCTTCTGGAGCCACCGGGCGCTGCCCTTCTGCATCCTGCGCTGCGCAACGTCAAGACCATCAACATAGGTGAGTGGGAGAGTGCAGCTGAAGCCGTGGCTTCCAGTGACTGCTAATCACGGTCAGTGTGCATGCCAGTGTCTGCGGAGTTACAAAATGCAAGCAATTTTCTCCTTTCCTGCTTAATTACGATTTAAGAGATTGTAATTTCGATACTCCTCTCTCTCTCTCTCTCTCTCCCTATCCGGCGTAGGTGGCGGCCTGGGCAGGAAGCGCCCTTTGCTGGGGGTTCCCCGCTCTGGAATGAATCCCACCAAGCGGACGGTGATGAGTCTGCTGGCCAGGGCCAAGAACTCGCAGGCGCTGCACTCGGTGCGTCAGCCCATGGTGACCGCGGCCAGTTTTGCTGAGTGAGTTGCTCAACACACACACAATTCCCTGTACTCCTCCAAGAGCTGCCAAGCTGCCAGAGAGCACAGGGAACCAAGGAACTCATTGCTTTCCGTTGCAGACCCTTGCAGATGCTGACCTCGCCGTTCATCATTCCACACCAAGGCGTGGAGCAACCGATCCTGGCTTTGCCGAAGGAGAGCCTGGCCCAGGGCGTCTAACCCAGTGACCTGCTCCAACTGCGGCTTCCCAGATAGACCAATCTGACCGATTACCACCTGCCCCTACGCCGGCTATGCCGGCTCTGAACCTTCAAGGAAAGCGAATCTTGTAAAGAGAATCTCGAGGAGATTGCCGAGTGTTTCTGTGTGTAGTTGATGAGGCGTACTTTCCATGTAGTAAGGCTATATATACCGATCTTTAGGGACTAACTGTGAACTTATCCGAGCGCAAATCTCGAGCTCGTGCTACACGATTTTATTTTTTACAGAGAATAAACGGAGCGTATATTTGCAATGCGATGTTTTATTTCCACAAAGGCAAAAGCAAAAATTAAACACACAAAAAAAAAACCAAACAAAATGTTCGATTTAATGGAACAGAGTTTAAACTTTAAACAAATTGAAAACTAAAATTAGTGTCAAATTAAAAAAAGAGAGCAACTTCAATAGAAATAAATGTAAACGCAATTACTTTAAACAAATTACTTTAACTAAATATACACACAAAATACGAAAATGCGAATGCAGAAACCCAAGAACACGAGTACCATTAAAGATATATATATACAATACATACGAACACGTATACAAGCATATACACAGATATATATGTATATACTATATATGTGTGTACTTAAATCTATATTAACTTAAGATTAAACCAAACAAAACTACTAAATTAATGAGATAATACAATAATTTTAAAGTATTTTAACAGCCACAAAAAAAAAAACGAAGACAAAGTCGAATATCGGAAGTCGAAAGCCAAAAGAAAAGCTGAGGAATAAAAAAACCCAATACCTTAAACCTTAGAACCTTAAAATCGAAAAACCGAAATGAAATGAAAATGAAATTAGAGGGAAATATATAGAGAGACAGTTGAGATATAGAAACCCCGATCAGAGAGATCCCACCGCCTTCAGCTTGCGTTGCCTGATTGATTGATAGATTGGTAGATTGATTAAATGATTAATTGATTGATCCACATTGAGTCCCCTCAGATATGATACAGCTGATAGATATGATAGATAGTTCGGTTTCAGTTTTAGAACGGAAAGTTTCAGAACATCGAAAGCAGCAGCGATCGCCTAGAAAGTTATATATTTTTTTGTTCCGATTCAGATTCAGATACAGATTCAGATTCAGATTCAGATTCAGATTATATATACACGCACCTAGGGATAATGTACGAATGGTAGGGAAGGGTCTTTGGTCTGAGTCTAGCTAGAATCTCCAACTCACTGCGAATAAATGAAATTGGAATTGATTTAAATCTTCAAGTTAAGGAATTTTCAACCGATCGAGCTCCTTTGAACCCGAGTTAAAGAGTAAGGAACCCCTCCAGCAGCCAGAGCTCACCTTAGCCCCCCCCCAGTTACTTCGTTGACTGTGCACAGCCCCACATAGTACATACATAGCGATAACCGATATACAATAACAAGCATTATTCAGTAAATGTTCACAGAAAGTTTAATCAAAACCAAAAAAAAAACAAAACAAAAACGAAACAAAAACAAAAATAAAACAAAAATATTTACAAGAGTAAACTTAAAGTTAAAGTAAAATTATTGATGTTCAAAGAATGCAAATCCGTGAAAAGTCCTACTCATTGTCATTAAATGTAGATGTCAAATATGCGAAGCAAATTAAATAATTAAACCCCAGACTTAAATGTGCAAAAAAGCCACCACAACCACACAAAAACCGCCAAACACCACCACCACCAGCAACCACAGCTTCGTGCTATTCACAAATAAAGTGCAATATTTTAAAAATAAAATGTAAGATGTTTTATTTCTTTGTTTAAACTTTATTTACGAAGTCCTCGTTAAAATACAACTCGGAAATGCACTCTCTGCAGCTTCTGTCTTCTCGAGCTATTAGCTTTTAGAGTCTGAGAGCTGAGTTTTATGTTCTCTTCTTTTTTACTACTAAAAAAAACTTATAAGTTGATGGGGCATAAAAGTGAGAGGTTTAACGTTTCAGGTAAGAGTTTCAGCACACTTTCTTTTTGGCTTAAAAAATTGACAAATCTCATATAGGAGTATGTTTAAAGAGCATTTAAAAACTATAAAGAAATCACATTTTCGTTAGCTAATATTTGTAGATGAGAGAGGTTATAATAAAATTAACATTTCGTTATTAAATACCAGTTGTAGTTCTTAAAAAACTATTAAATATTAAAAACTAAATCACTATTAATGCGGTGCATATTAAATCAGAGGATATGAGCTTTTAAAACCTAGAAAGACATTAAATCTCGTCAAGTAATTCTAATACTTTAAAGATATTTAAAGATACCATATTTCTAGCTATAAATAAATTCTTTTTTATTTAAACAAACACTTTTAAATATATTTTACATAACATAAAATAAAATAATAATATTTCTAGCTATATGATACTCTCTTCTATATATTCTTAATACATGGTAGCCCTTTCAAGCCAACTGTGGGGAAACAAACGAAGAAAATACTTGCGTGCTGACTCTAAGAATATAGTCAGAGGCACAAATGGAAAGATGACATAAAAGAAGGCACCAAAACTGCAAAAATACCAGAAGTTAGAAAGACATCCAGAAAGATTGAATGCCAAAGACCTGCCTCAGCTTCTGGGCATCCTTCAGGTACAGGCAACAAGCGGTATCCAGCCACAACAGCACGACGCAGAGGACAATCAAATACACAACCGCTGCAGCCAGTCGCTTGTTGTTGAAACCATGCACCAGCAGGTTGGCACGTCCCGTTTTGTTCAACACCAGATTGGTGCACTGCATCACAATGATGGCCAGCAGGCAGAGGGTGGACACCTGACAGTCCAGTTGCCTGCGCTCGGCGCTGCTCTGCGGGAGAGCAGAGGACTTAGCATGTTACCTAGAATTTGTAATTTATTTTGTACCCATTCCTGGCCGTGGGAGTCCGTTAAGTCATTGACCGACTCGTCGTTCCATACAATGTTTACATGCAACAGGATGCTGGGGGGAAATCCTCTATCCATCATGAACATTATGTAGCTGGTGAAAAATGCAGAAGCCTGGATGGTACCCAGCAGGATGTGAGAGACAAAAAGAAGCCTACAGGTTAAGGGAAGCTATAGGGATATTTTTCAATTTTCAGATGAAGAAAGTGTAAAGTTACCGAATATTAAGCAGGCAGTCATCGTAGACCTTGGGCTTTTGTAGCATCAGTCTCTCCTCGGGATACTCATAGAGCAAAGCCAAGGAAGGAAGCTGTGGGAAAAAATACTTAATAGGTTAAAATCAGGGAAATTAATCCCTACAAGTCACCTCACCAGATTTACAAATACAGAAACAATCAGAATATCAATGACATCAATTAACAAAGGAATCCCCAAAGCAAAGAAGGCCAGATAACTTACTAACCACACAGTGTTGGGTGCCAGGCAATAAACCAAGGCCTTCTTGAGATTCTCAAACAACCTCCGACTGTCTGCAATGGCCCTCGACAAGGTGGCAAAGGAGCCATCCAAAAGAATAAGATCTGCACTATATTCGCATATGGCGGCGCATCCAAGCCTACAAACACCCACACTGGCACTCGTCAGAGCTGGAGTGTCATGGACGGATCCTCCTATCACAGAGACCACCGCTCCCATCTGCTGGCAGGCTTCCACAATCCACTTAACCTGCTGTGGCGTGGTTTTGGCACACAGCAAGTCGCGCTGATTGATGAGCATCTGCTGAATGTACCATTGCTGATGATGATCCTTCTCCTCGGTATATTCCGACATATCCACCAATTCGACGGTTTTATAATTACGAAAATGTGCTCCCGACTCAACCTCATCCAAGTGTGGCAGCAAGAGGCCAATTTCCGAGGCCATAGCCCAAGCCCTGTTAGCGTCATGATCGGTGGCCAAGACCAACTTGATGCCCGCCGTTCGACATCTGGCCACCGCATTGGGTATGGTGGATCTCGAGGGTGTGTAGGTGGCTATGAGGCCAAGAAACCTCAGCGAGAAGGTGTCCACTGCCAGGTAATCCCGGAATTCACCGCCTCCACCGCCACTGTAATTCTGTGAAATCCTACGCATCTCCAATCTGTTGGTGAGTTCCTTGTAGGCAAAGGCCCGAACATGACGGCCTGCAGCCAGCAGCCCCTCCGTCAGCTTAATAATGGTGTCCTGCAGCTCTTCGTCCAGCGGGACCTCCTCATCGCCCACGGCAAAGGTTGAGCAACGACGTATCACCGTGTCGCAGTGTCCTTTCATCAGTAGAAGGAGTTTCGGGTGCCTGTTGGGGCCATAGGTCCTGTGCACCGTCACCTGGACACGATCCAAGGAGTTGTAAGCCTTATTGGCCACCTTTTCGTGATCCCGCCGCAGCTGATTGATGTCCTGGAGATTAAACAGGCCGTACCTGAGCATTGCAATGTCCAGAAAGTTTCCATATATGGTTTTCTTGGCCCTTGGCACACCCATGTTACCCGAATTGATGATGGCATCGTTGCAGAGAACCGAGGCTTGGATGAGCTCAGTGAAACGTGGTCCTAAAGTCTCCTCATTGGCTTTATCAGCGCTCACCAGTTCCATTTCCACAAAGATCTCTGTGACCCGCATCCATCGATGGGTTAGGGTCCTGCTCATATCCGTGACAATTACGGTGGTGAGGCCCACTGTGCTGGTGGCCTCCAGGCTCCTTGCATAGCAATGATCATCCAGCATTGAGTCTCTAGTACTTTTCATGCCCCAAAAAAGGAGAAATGGCATATAGATGGGAGTCAGGGCAATCATGAGGGTGATATAGGTCTCAAGTCCAATAAATGAGACGTTAGAGATCAAATATAGGGCAACGAAAAGCCAAATGATGGCCAGACAGATTGTGTAAAATCGAATCTTAAAGGATTAATTGATTAACTAGTGAATTAGGAAATACTTGTGGAGTCTTGCCTGTTTTATATGATTGGTCACACGTCTCACAGGTCGCTCTTGGAAGCTGAGTTCCAACATCTTTCCGATTTCCGTGTTCTTGCCACACTCAATGGCCACACTTACGCCGTATCCCTTAGTGGCATGAGTCCCGGCGAAGGCCACATTGCTGGAATTCCATCTGGGCAAAGGTGGGGGATCCATTTTTACAAAAGTTTCGGTAGGAAAAGTTTTTAGGTTTGACAGCAGAGTGAAAGATTTCTTTGGGAGTATTTAAGTTGTAAGATTTCCGGAGAAAAGGCAACACTATCAACCGAATAATATTCCTAAAATTTATAATAAATATTTTAAGCTAAATACAAATTACAAAAATATTCCTAAAATGTATATTTTAAGCTAAATACAACAAAAATACAATAAAATAATTTCTAATCATGCAAATACTCAATCTTTGAGTGCGAGAACATTTGCCTTTCATCACCTGCCAAAAGGAAGATTTGCCAGGGCTCCGAGATGCCTGTAAGAGCCACATTATCGACCTCCAATCTCGATGAACTAAAAAATCTCAAGTCTGCTGGTAGCCTTTGGCCATAACTGATCGGAACCACATCACCGATCACCACATCCTGGGTAAGAATGATTTCCTTTTTGCCCCCTCGAATCACAGTGCAGTACTCGGGCATTGTATATTTAATAGCCTGCCGCAGGGCTTCATCATCATCCTCATGCAGAAGGGGCATTATTCCCACGAGAAAAAAGATGATGAGTAAAATCCAACCAGCTGCCAGAAATTTTGGATTGTTGTCGAAATCCGAGGCGCTTCTGTGCAAATGGAAGCAGATCATAGAACTTAGCAAAATAATGAAGCCCATGACACTGAAGCAATATTGTAAATATCTGCAAATCAAACGTTTTGGTTTCGGTGGAAGCGGCAAAGTGTTCTTCCCTCTGCGCTTCAGCCTTAAAGCGGCCTCTTCTTGGGTCAGTCCCTGTGGAAGGAAGGAAGGAAGACTCCTTTAAGTCACAGCTTGCAATCACTTGCAACTTCCAACTCACCTGGGCAAGACTTGTCTCCAATCGCGTACAGACTTCCTGGAAGGGCAAGAAGTGCAGATACGGTGCATAGTACTCCTGCCACAGTTCGTTCTCGGTGCTCTCCTCTTCGAAGGACATCTTTTTTTTGCCCTTCCAGGGGCACCACGTTCGTTCCCCCTTTTCCATTGCTTACGGAAAACTCTAGGCAATTTGTGGAGTTGTGTTTTCGACGTGTAGAGCACAGAAAAGCGGTCGTAAAACTGCCATCAATGTTCGCACATAAACCAGCCAACCAGCCGGGGAGTCAGCTCCCACTGTCACTCTGCCAACCCGCCGCAGGACACCAGTATTAGGGGCCATGACGGTGGCGAGAAACAATCTGAACCGTTCCACTGGGACTCGCAATCGCAATCGCATATCACATATCGAAGTCGATTGATACGGCCGACTTTCTGGCAACAAACAATTGCGCCCAAAGGCCGTCGAAAAGAGGGGCCTCCGACACCGACACCCGACTTACTCGCCCCGAAATGCGCTCTTTATGGCCTCGTTTAATAAGTCATCAAATTTCATTGCTGCGAAGTAAAAAACAGATAAAACATGCATTTGCATATATATATTTATGGCTTGCCGAACAGCCAGTGAAACAAGAAAATTTAACGTTTAAATTTGTACAAACTATGCAGGCCTGGGGAATTGTTGTTATTAGTTACTTATTGATTTGTAATTTAAATTGACAACTATTACTGAATAACAATGGGTCTAGGATATCTTTTTTTTTATTTAAATTAAAATATGTTTACTTGCTCCAAACTTTAAAGAGCAAGAAAAGTGGCAGCTATTTTAACGAGTTCAGAGAAGTTTTTTAAAAGACGGCACAACTATATTTAACCACCGCCATGGTTATTGCAATTTATTACGATTTTAAAAAATTAATTATCTTTTTATAACAAAAATTGTGGAGGTTATAAACATATATCAAGATAATTTCTCTTTATTTGGTAAAATAAAAGGGACGATAGCTTTTGGACTTAAAAAATTCAACTTATTTGCTCTCAAGGTCTGAAATATAAACATTTTAAATATAAACATTTTAAAGATTAAATAATTAATCAATTGGCTAATTAATATAAGCTATTTTGCAAAGAATTTATTCATTTGCTAAAACCATGTTTAATTCTCTATTATTAACCATAAAAGTTATAAACTACTTAAAGAATTTACTTATTTAGTTTCATTTTCTAATAATTTTTATTATAAAACAGTTTTTCTTTAATAATACATTTTTTATGGCACAAAGCTGGGTGAAGCTAACGAAAAGCATTACATAACTAATAATTCTCAGTAGTGCGAACGTAGTTAACACCTGAGGGCATGGAGACCTTGTCGAAGCCCTTGGGAAACAGTTTCTGAGCATCTTCATCGGTGACGGAGGGCAGAATCATGACCTTGGTTCCGGGCTAGAAAATTCACATACAGAAAATTCAAAATCAGACAGGAATCGATTAGCTATAGTCAATATTATACTCACAGTCCAGTTGGCGGGAGTGGCCACCACTTGAAGGCGATCAGTCAGCTGCAAGGAGTCAATGACCCTCAGGATTTCACTGTAGGAAATCAAAATCATAAGCAAAAAGTAAAATATATCAAAGACAGAGAAACTCACTCGACATTGCGGCCCGTGGACATGGGATAGAACATGGAGAGTCGCACCTTGTGGTCCGGGCTGATGATGAACAGCGCCCTGATGGTCTTTCCCACCTCAGGATCCCGCTTCTGTTCCTCATCAAGCATGCCCAGGCTGACGGCCAGGTCCCTGGTGGGATCGGCAATGATCGGGTAGGGAAACTCCCCGGGAATGTCCAGGCAGTAGCTCTTGATATCATTCACCCAGTCCACATGGGAGTTGAGAGCGTCCACAGAGTGCGCCAGGCACTTGGTGTTTCGCTTAGCAAACTCCGGCTGGTGGACAGCAATCCGGCCCAGCTCAGTGGTGCATACGGGAGTAAAGTCAGCGGGGTGAGAGAAGAGAACCACCCACCTGGGGAAGGTACGTAAAAAAAACGAATTAACCTCAAAGTTCTAAGAGGGTTAATAGGTTTTTTACTTACTGGTTACCCTGCCATTCGTGGAAGTTAATGGGACCCTTGGTGGTCTCGGCCTTGAAGTTAGGTACAGTCTGTCCCAAACGCATCTTGTTGGAGATCTTTGATACTTGGATTTAGCACTGCTAATTAGATTTTAGTTCTTAGTTTTTAGCTTTTAGCTCTTAGCTGCTGGCTGTGCTTAGCTCGCTCACTTGTTGCTTACTGAATTCAGAGGGAGCGAGGCACCGGCTTTTATACCCGCGGAACCGGGTCTCTGAGTGGGAGCAAAAGAGATGGGGAACAAACGGCACCTTATCGCAGTTTGAGTATAATATAGTCTGTATATATGACGACGAGTATGGCGTGTAGAGTGTTTAGAATAATAAATAATACCAGACAGCAGTAGGAGGGGAGCGAGGGGGATATAGGAAGTCTGGGGCGAGGTCTCAACACTTATTTTGCTTTTGACTTGAGACTTGACTGTCTATAGAAAAACCTGATTGGACTTTGTGATGAAATTCTTTTAGAAGGTTAGCCTTAAATAAAGTACAGTTCTGCTTATTTGCTTTCCCTTAAGAAGTACTTCGAATTGGTCTATTTCCTTAGGAGTTATCCTATCCGCCTATTAGCTGATCGGCTACCAGCTGACTTCCCAATCGGAAAACCCGAAGCAAACATAAACAGAGAGCACAAGAGAGCGGCAAACTGTGAGATGGTGTTGGTGAATGGCCGCCATTCACGCACACTACCATAGATCGGCCGGCTCTCTCGTACACATACACGAAACGAGCCTCCAATTGGAGAGCAGAGAGACTGAATTAGTTGGTTTGTGTGGGTGCTTCTCTTGGGGAACCGATGAAAGCAGTGGGTTTCGGTTGTCATCCGATCAGAAGTCCGAAGACAGTCTACAAAAGACATTCTACAAAATAGGAACTCGAAAACCCTCTTGGTTTTTTATAAAAAAATGGAATATCAATTCAAAATAATCAAAATGCAGCTGTAATGTGAAATGTGCTACGTTTGTGAAGGTTCTTTGAAGGTGACATCCAGCCACACCTAATTTCTACAGATTTACAGTGCTCTTTATGTGCTTATGTGCATAGGAAATACAGTTGTTGGGCAGTTTGCAGTGCATTACAAAAGGAAATCCACAAAGATCAGAGTTTATTACACCCATTTTGTGGTAATTTTCCATTCCCTGTGGACAAATAAAGGGGCAGATGATTACTTGGGTACGGGGGCGAGCGAGAGTTCCACGCGCCAGCAATTTGTGAGTGTCAGAGCGGGAGAAACAGAAATTTCAGGAGAGATCTTAACCGATTCGCTCTTTATAGACGGTTGCTCCTCACTCTCTGCTAAGGTACTGGCTCTGGACTCTCCTTCTCGCAGCAAAACAACTCGCTTGGCTACAAATTCCATTTTGTTATTGACAAACAAACGACCTAGAAATCTGTGGAAAATTACCAGAATTTGAGTATAATAAACTCGTATCTTTATGCGACTTAGATGTCTTTTGTAACCGAGTTTTTCTGGTTACAATTTTGTAAATTCTTTTCTGCCCTTTGATTGAATGCTGAAATGCACCGGCTTCCATTAGTGTCCCACAAAGATTCAATCTTTAATGGTGTGCAAATCCCCAAGAGAAACACCAACACAGACTCACTGATCAGACTCTCTGTTTTCCAATTGGAGGCTCGTTTTGTGTATGTGAACGGGAGAGCCGGTCGATCAGTGGTTGTGTGCGTGAATGGCAGCCATTCACCAACACCATCGCACAGTTTGCCGCTCTCTCGTGCTCTCTGTTTATGTTTGCTTCGGGTTTCCCGATTGGGAAATCAGCTGGAAGAGATCAGCTTATTGGGGGATAGGATAACTGAAAAGGGATTGTCCAATTTGAAGGAAAGCAAGAAAGAGGGGTTGCCGATTGGAAGGTCAGATGGGGGATAGGATAACGCCAAGAAAATGGTTCAATTTGAATCACTTATTCAAGGAAAGCATAAAAGGAGAACTGTTCTTAAGGTTTTTCCATATACATGCTCTCTCGGCTCACGGTTTTTTATTTTCTGCGTATCACCTTTGGAAACAGCAGTTACTTGTTTATATTTATTTATTAATAAACAATTTTATGCTCATGTCTGCTTTATAATAAAATCCAAACACCTTGCTGGGAGCAGAGAAGTGTATTCAACCGAACTCAACCCTTGCTCTCCCTCTCTCTCCTTTTAATCTCTAGAGCATCAAGAGCTCCGAGTGCCAAGAGCTTTCGGGAGAACCGATCGAGAGGCACCTGTATATAAACAGCCACTGCCACTCACTGCCGCTCAGTCTACTTTTTCACATTCTCCCGAACAGAACCTATAAGCAAAGCTAAGACATAATGTCGGGAAACAAATACTGCTTCGCCATTGATCGCGGCGGCACCTTCACCGACGTTCTCTGTATCTGTCCCGGCGGCAAAGTGCGCACCATGAAGCTGCTCTCCGAGGATCCGGAGCGATACAGCGACGCGCCTCGTGAAGGCATACGACGCATCCTCAAAGAGGAAACAGGCGAGGATCTGGCTGCAAGTGGCCTAGTGGATACCTCGAAAATTGGCTGGGTTCGCATGGGCACAACGGTGGCCACTAATGCTTTGCTTGAACGGAAGGGAGATCCTGTGGTTTTGGTGGTAAACAGTGGCTTCAGAGATCTCCTGTACATTGGCAATCAGGCAAGGCCCAAGATCTTTGATCTCAATATCCGCAAGCCGGCAAATCTCTATCAATCTGTGGTGGAGGTGGACTGTCGCATTGTTCCCCAGCAGCCGGATCGCTGTGAGCTGGGTGAGTTTTTCTCTGATTCTGATTTCTAAATGGAATACAAATTATAATTCTTTGTAGATCAAAGCTGGAAGGTGCTGGAGGGAGTGGCTGGCACCAAGTACCTGGAGGTGCGTCCAGTGGATGAGGTTGCCTTGCGGTCTTCTCTCTCCTCAGCTCGGAAGCAGGGCGTCTCCTCGGTAGCCGTAGTTCTGGCCCACAGCTATGCCTGTCCAGAGCACGAGCTTCGAGTGGGAGCCATTGCCCGGGAGCTGGGCTTCAGCCACGTCACTTTATCTCACGAGGCCATGCCCATGTGTAGGGTGGTGGCCCGTGGGTACACAGCCTGCGCGGAGGCCTACTTAACGCCCCATGTAGATCGCTACCTGGCCAGGTGAGTGCACCTAATCTTTGGTTTGTAAATTAGCCGAGTGACCTAGCTCTTTTTTGGTGTCTAAAGAGGTTTTCTTGCGAGAAATGCTATAAAGATAAGGCCGAAATCAGACTAAACAGTTAAATAATATTAAAAACAAAACAATTATCCAAAGCTGGGATCCCTCATAGGGTTACGTAACGTAAACACAGAGAGAACGAGTAGAGGGAATGTGTGGGGAGGAAAGTTAAGACTTGTGGATACCACTTAATGGAATTATCGAGCTTAAAATAAATATAATTTAATTAAAGCTGTTATTTTTAGTAGATTCAGAAGCAAATATTAATTATAGAGAGTTCAAATTAATTTATTTTTCATAAAATAAAACAGAACCAGAATCAAAATCATTTGTCAGATATTTTTATATAGTTTATTATTATGAAAACTCTATTATCTTAGCTAAGTATAAGTCTTTCTTTGATTTATTTTGAAAAAGGAGACACTGTTGTCTGGTTTTGATAGCTTGTTTAACTTCATATCTTATCTTTAAAAATTATATACCCAGATTCCCTTAGAATTAAAGAGAGTATAACAACAAAATCCCACTCTCACTCTACACTAGTGTCTAAAAAATTGCACAAACCTCTTCTAAATACTCCTAATTCCCCTCCTCAGCTTCAAATCTGGCTTTGACAAGCAGCTGGAGGGTGTGGATGTGCTCTTCATGCAATCGGATGGCGGCCTAACCAACATGGAGAACTTCCGCGGAGCACGAGCCATTCTTTCGGGACCTGCAGGCGGAGTTGTGGGCTATGCTCTGACCGGAGCCCGGGAAACGGAGCTGCCTCTAATTGGTTTCGACATGGGCGGCACCTCCACGGATGTGTCTCGCTATGCCGGCAGCTATGAGCATGTCATCGAAAGCACCACCGCTGGGGTGACTATCCAGGCGCCGCAGTTGGACATAAACACAGTGGCTGCTGGCGGTGGATCCCGGCTGTTCTTCCGCTCGGGCATATTTGTGGTGGGTCCTGAATCGGCTGGCTCGCATCCTGGACCAGCTTGCTATAAGAAGGGAGGACCTCTGACCGTCACGGATGCCAATCTTATACTGGGACGTATTTTGCCTCAGTGTTTCCCCAAGATCTTTGGACCGAAAGAGAACGAGCCGCTGGATCATGAGATTGCCAGGAGCAAGTTCGAACAGCTGCAGGCGGAGATCAACAGTCATCTGAAGGCCTCAGGGGATGATCGAGTGCTGAGCATTGAGCAGGTGGCTCTGGGCTTCATTCGAGTGGCCAACGAGACAATGTGTAGGCCCATTCGAGCCTTGACACAGTCACGAGGTTTGGATACAGCCAACCATGTGCTGTCCTGCTTCGGAGGAGCTGGTGGTCAGCATGCCTGCGCCATAGCTCGTAATTTGGGAATTAGCAAGGTAAGTCAAAGGTTATTTATAGTTTTTTTATATATTTTAATATCTTTTAATATCTTTAAATATATTTTTTTCTGTTTTTTACTCAGGTTGTGGTTCACAAGTATGCTGGCATCCTCTCCGCTTATGGCATGGCTCTGGCCGACGTAGTCCAGGAGTTGCAGGAGCCCAGTGGCTTGGAATTTAGCGAAGCAAATGCCCAGCAACTGAAGGAGCGCTTGGATTTATTGTCCCAACAATGCCATGAAAAGTTGGCTCAACAGGGTTTCCGTAAAATTGAACTGGAACCCTTTCTCCACTTGCGTTATGAAGGCACCGATGGCGCCTTGATGGTTGCCCCTTCTGCAGCTGGAAAGCAATCCTCTTCTACGTCTCCTCTCTTGGCTGCCTACGGCGACTTCAATGCCACTTTCCTGGAACGTTATCGCACGGAGTTTGGCTTCGTCCTGCAGAACAGACGCATCATTGTGGATGACATTCGCATACGAGGTCTGGGCAAGAATGAGACGCCACCAGAGTCGAAGGTTAAGGATGCTTCGGGAGTAACCCCACCAGCGGAGGGCACTACCCGTGTCCACTTCGACCAGGGTGGCTTTGATGCTCCCATTTACCTTACCAAAAACCTGCTGGCTGGCCACAAAATCACAGGACCAGCTGTGCTGATAGATCAGCTCTCAACGATCGTCGTAGAGCCGGAATGCGGGGTTCAAGTAACTCCATTCGGAGACCTCATCATGGATGTGAAAACAGGAGGTAAACACGGCATCAATGCCGAGCTGGATCCCGTGCATTTGAGCATCTTTAGCCATCGTTTCATGAGCATAGCCGAGCAGATGGGAAGAGTGCTCCAGCGCACTTCGATTTCCACTAACATCAAAGAGCGCCTGGACTTCTCGTGTGCTCTTTTTGGCCCCGATGGAGGCCTGGTTAGCAATGCTCCCCACATTCCTGTTCATTTGGGAGCCATGCAGGAGACTGTCCAATATCAATTAAAGGTGAGAGGAGAAACCCTGAAGAATGGCGATGTTATCCTGGCCAATCACCCCTCAGCTGGAGGCTCTCATCTGCCCGATTTGACGGTCATTACTCCAGTGTTTTATGAGTGAGTTTTGGGTATTTTTAAATCTTAAGAAAACTACAAATCTTTTCATAAAGGAGCCATCCTCGTCCCGTATTCTTTGTGGCCTCCCGAGGTCATCATGCTGATATTGGAGGCATTACTCCAGGCTCCATGCCGCCGCATTCCACCTCGTTGGCCCAAGAGGGAGCCGCCTTCAAGAGCTTCTTGATTGTGGAGAATGGACTGTTCCAGGAGCAGCAAATAGTCGAGAGGCTGACCACTCCCACTGCGGCCAAGGGAGCCGTGGGCACTAGGAACCTCAGCGATAATCTGTCGGATTTGAAGGCCCAAATAGCTGCCAACCACAAAGGCATTCAGCTGGTGGCCGAGCTGATCGACAGCTATGGCTTGGATGTAGTTCAGGCTTACATGTCGCACATCCAAAAGAACGCCGAGCTGGCAGTTCGGGACATGTTGCGTCAGATCGGGAGGGATACGCTGGCCCGCACGGGATCTACGGTGCTGGAGGCGCGAGAGTTTATGGATGATGGCTCACCCATCGCCCTCAAGGTGACCATCGATGCTGAGCAGGGTTCGGCGCTGTGCGACTTCACCGGTTCCGGCGTTGAGGTTTGGGGCAACTGCAATGCCCCGCGAGCAATCACTTTGTCGGCGCTGATTTACTGCCTGCGCTGCATGGTGGGTCACGATGTGCCCCTCAACCAGGGCTGCCTGGCCCCCATTCAGGTGATCATTCCAAAGAACTCTATTCTGGACCCATCCGAGGGAGCCGCTGTGGTTGGAGGCAATGTCCAGACCTCGCAGCGCATTGTGGATACCGTGCTGAAGGCATTCGGCGTGTGTGCCGCCTCTCAGGGATGCATGAACAACATAACGATTGGTGACGAGACCTGGGGATACTACGAGACCGTGGCTGGTGGTGCTGGGGCAGGACCAGGCTGGCATGGAGCCGGCGGAGTGCACACGCACATGACCAACACCAGGATAACCGATCCAGAGATCTTGGAGCTGCGTTATCCCATGATTTTGAAGCGTTTCTGCCTGCGTACCGATGGCTCCGGCGGTCGAGGACAGTTTAATGGTGGCGAGGGCGTGGAGCGGGATCTTCTCTTCCGCAAACCTGTAACCCTTTCTGTTCTAACGGAGCGTAGAACCCTTCAGCCTTATGGACTGGCAGGCGGTGAATCGGGCAAAAGTGGACGCAATCTGGTGATCAAGCATGATGGAAGGGTAATTGCCTTGGCTGGCAAGACCTGCATTGATGTGGAAGCGGGGGTAAGTTTATTGATTTATCTTAGTTTATTGTTTTTGAACTAAAAATATGATTTTTTAAAGGATACCTTTGCCATGAAGACCCCCGGCGGAGGAGGCTTTGGACCCAGCGGGGATTCTTCCAAAACCGGGGAAGGTGTTGACCAGGAGAACAGCAAACGTTTTGTGGAGCGAGGCACTGTTTTTAATTACCTTCAGGCCCAAGAGTCTGCCTGAAATGTTGTTTATGTTTATTGTAATATGTGTGTGCCATATCAAGTAAAGTCTCTATATGTTTTTGAATTAAAATCAAGTAAAACTACCGACTAAATAATAATTTAGCAAGTTATTGAGATTAATAAAGTTTTAAATAGCATTTTTTGTTGGGAATATATCTTTAGAAAATTTAAAAATCCGTTAAATTAGTCAAAAATAATCGAAGCTATCGATATTTTAACCCGCAGTGTTGGTTAACGCAGCAAACCATATGTTTGCGGCCGCTGTCATCACTAATTGTGCGTAAACATGGCCTGCACGTGTTGAATTCAAACGAAGAAAACGAGTTCTCGTAAACAAAAGCTATTTTCTTTAAATTAAACCGCTCAAATGCAAATAAAGTGATCAGCAAGCAAGTACAGAAACTAGCAAAATGGCGTCTTTAGCGGAAAAGACCAAAAACACAAACACATTTCGGGTGAGTGTCCCGAGAAGTCTCACGTTGCCGGGAGAGCACCCTGCTTTACGCTATATCTATTATTCACCCGCAGTTCAAATCATTTGGAGACCGTGTAAATGAGATTGACCTGCGGCACTTGGCCCTCTACCATATTGGCCATCGCAATGAGGAGCTCGACGAGGAGGAGAACGCCACCTACTTCCAACAAACGATCCAGAAATGGAATGTGCTCAATCTCACCGAAGAGTACAACTACTTTAGCAAGCGATGCCGGAAAATTGTCACTTTGCCGCAGCTGCTGCACCAGAAGGAGTTTGTGGTGGATCTGCTGCTGGAACGCCTGGCCACAGCCACAAATCTATCGCAGCAGCCGCTGCTGGAGCTGCTTTACGTGCTGGCCCGCGATCTACGCGAGGAGTTTTACCCGTACTTCCAACGCGTGCTGGACCGTTTGATCTGCCTGTTGAACACCCAGGATGCCGAGCAGCTGGAATGGACACTGATCTGTCTAGCGCATCTGTTCAAGACCCTTAAACCTTATCTGAAGCGGAACATTGGCGTGGTTTTCAATGCCATTCTGCCGCTTCTGGATGAGCAGCACTATGCCGAGCATGTGACGAACTTTGCTGTGGAATGCTTTGCCTACATAGCCCGTGATGTCCGTGATTTCCCTCGCTTCCTGGCCTACGTTCTTCAGACGGTGCTGCGGGAGCAGGTGGAGAGTGTCCATGGCTGTGGGCGACTTATTTACGAAATCCTTCGTGGTGTCAACGGACAGCTGCACAATTCGGCGGCCGAGATCTTTGCCCACGTCCTCGAGGTGCTCGTCAACAGCTCTTCGACTCACACCAAGGCACAAACTGAGCTTTTAGGAGACATTGTGGAGCATTCAATGGGCCTGCTGCTCAGTTTTTTGCGCTCAGACCAAAGTCCTGTCCTTTGGCAAGGCCTTTGCTCAGCTGCCGGCGGAACTGAGACTGTGGATGTGTCGCGTCTGATCGATTTAATGCTGCCCCTCGTCACCCACAAGGATGGACGCTACGTCTCAGAGCTGCCCCTAGTGGTGGCCACGCTGCTGAAGCTGCTAGAGCGGGGAGTAGAGCCCCTCCATCCTCTGACCACCTTAGTAACGCATCTGCTGAGGGCCCAGCATGCGCAGCTCACGCAGCTGGACGCTTCTAGGCTTCTACAGAAGCTGCTGAACGTGAGCCGAGCGAATGTGTCCGTCTACGAGGACTCTATACTGCAGCTTTTGGACTACCAGCAGTTTGAGATTCTTGTTCTGCCCCACGTCATTGGCTACTTCGAGGAAAAGAGAGAAGCAAGAGCCTTGGAGTTACTGGCTCGCGTGGTCCAGCATAAGAGGCCACTGCAAGTGGATGGCAACTCTCTGGCTCAGTGGGAGGTTTATCCTCTCCCCCTGAAGCAAAAGGAAACTATTAAGAGCATTGATCAGCAGCTGCTGACGTTGGATGTTAATAAAGAGGATCACCTGCTGCTGTTGGTGCTGGCTCCTCACCTAAGAGGCTTCAGCAAGCAATCCTTGGACCAGGGACTGCAATCTGTCATTGAGCAGCGGTTGAAGGAGGAGGAAAAGGATTTTACACTGCTTCTGCTGCTACTTCAGACGCACGCCTTGCTCAAATTCAAGCTTTCCAAGGATCTGAGAACCAGAATTCAAGAATATCTTATCCCTCAGCTGGAAAAAGATATCAGGGCCTTGGCCTGCCTGCAACTGTTGCTGCTAGAGACTCCCAAAAATGAGATTTCTCCATCAGAAGACCTACTTTCCGCCGTGGCGAGCCTTTTGAGTCAACCTCAATCGCAGTATCGACGCATAGCTGCTCAGTGCCTGGATATGCTGAGCAGTTCACTAAAACCCAATCCATATTCTTACTTCTACGCCGCCACCTGCATTGAACCCACAGTCCACAACTACCGCGAGCTGCTCCTCCAACTGCAGCAGTTAGAACCCGCAGCAGCTCAGTTCAAACAGTTCTCGCTGCATCCGCATTTCAAGGAGCATGCGGTGAGCCTACTCCTTGGCCTCCTCTACAATAACTTCAAGTTTGTGTGGGCGCCGGTCCAGCAACTTCTGGCTGCCTACGTAAAGACAATGACAACGGATGAGTTTTGGAACCTCTTCAAATCTAAACTAGTAGAGACTGTGGCCTGCATAGACTACAAAAAAGAGGTGACCATCCTGCAGCAACCCCACCAAAGAAGCTACAATTCTGCAGCCTTAACCATGCTGCTGCCACTGGCAGAAGAGCAGCAGCTTAGCCTCCAGCAGGCGCTTAACTACCGTCAGCTTCTATGGCAAAGTCTTCCTAAGTTGGGCTCCCTTGCAGAGGTGAAGAATGCCGATTTGGTGCGTCTGTTTCTTCAGTTCGTGGAGCAGGAGTATCGAGCACAGCTTGAAAAATCAGAGCACACTTGGAATGTCACGGATGCACCAGGTGAGCAGCTGTTGCAACTGGCTGAGGAGGTTGAAGACGATGAAGAGGAGGAATCCAAGAACGAATCCAGCACACGAAAGAAGAGGAGAATCCACAATTCCCATGCCAAATTTATACTGCAGACACTTCAGCTGAAGCTGGCCTGCTTTGTGTCGCAGCCAAATCCCAAGGCTCTCCACCGCCAGGCAGAGATGCACGAGTTCTATTTGGAGTTACTTGCTGGCCCCAATGCGCAGCTTCAACAACTGGCCTTGGATTGTCTGGCGGCCTACAAGCAGCCTGTGGCTTTGGTTCAACAGAAGGAACAGTTGGCTGGTCTCATCGATGAAGGCAAGTTCAAGACAACGCTGACGGGTTTCGAGCTGTCCAGTATCCCTGCTCAGCAGAGATCTGAATTGATGCCTTTTATGCTGCGCGTACTCTATGGAAAAATGCTGACCAAGGGCGTGCAGAAGCAACTGAGTGCTCAGCTGCGTAAGACACTCATTTTGCGCTTTTTGGGCCAACTGGAGGAGTCGGAAATCATGGATTTCCTGCAAATGGCCTTTGGAAAGTTTGCTGCCTACACAGACAAACCAATCAGCGAGTTGGCCAAGTTTGTACGAGATTCGTACGATCCCTCGGCAGTGATTGCAGCCAGGCAGCTGCAGAGGATTGTAAATCTTCTAGAATTAATTCGTAAGGAGTTTGCGGGCAAGCTTACGGCCACCTTCCAAGTCTACGTCTTGAAATTGCTGCTTCTCGTGGGTAGCGTTGCCCAGGAGGTCATCAAGGGAGAAGGAAAACTGGTGGCTGCCTACAAGAATGTCAAGCACTCTGGCCTGCAGACTTTGGTGAATTACTTCAGCCAGCTGGTGGATATGGAGGAGTTGTGGCAGGAGCCAGAAATGCATGCAGTTTGCGAAGTCTACGTTTGGCCAGCGCTGGCGAGACTCTCTCAGGATTCTATACACACGCCTACGCCCCTGCTGAAGCTGCTTCTTCTGTGGGGCGGGGAACCACGCTTCCAGAAATGGCTTAACCGGAGTCCTACCAAGGATAAGGAACCCATAATGCATCACCTAATGGCCCTGCTGCTGAATGACAAGGCCAAGCCGGTCGTTAAGCGTTCACTAATGACGCTGGTGGAGCAGCTGTTGGAAGCTGCTGCCACAGAGGAGTTTGGAGCCATGGCACTGGCTATTGTTCATCCTCACATCCCTGCCATTCTACAGCAACTGCAAAATAGTTGGCGCCACAAGAAGGCCGGCCGGCAGGCGCTTGACAAGCGGGAGCTGAACATCCTAACGCTGATTACCTCGCATGTGGAGGAGCCGGCCACCTGTGAGCTGCTGCTGAGCGTACTTCTGCCCATCTTCACCAAGCAAGCAGCCTCTGCGGGCCCCGAAACTGTTGTCCAGTTGGTTACCACCTTGGCCAATTTGTTGAAGAGAGTTCCCAGGCCCCAGGATTATGTCCGACCGCTGGCGCCGCTCTTTGAACAGGTGAATGTGCTGCCAGCCAGAAAGCTGCTGTGCGAACTCTTGGCTGACATGGCCAAGAGGCTGCACAAAGAGGCCAAGCAGCAGCCGGAACTCTCCGCAGCTGCCGCATCTATGCGGGAATGGGCTCGTATTGTGCTGCTCCTCAATGCCTGGGACAAGAGATGGCTGGAGCAGCCTGACTATGACAAGCGTCTTGAAGCCCTCTCGGAGCTCAAGCAGCTGGTGGAGAAGAAGGATGTGAAACTGGACCTGGAATTGGGAGTTCTAGTGCTCTACAACTGCTTCCACATGCTACGCCACGACTCAGACCTTGGCATGAGGGTTAACATAGGAGAGTTGCTGAAACCGATGCTTCCTTTGATAACCTTAAACCTAGATGTCAAGGAGGACTCTCACTTCTGGCTGGAGGACACGCTGCTGCCCCTTTTGCAACGCTCCATGAAGGACGAGAAGCACGAGCATGCCAGAAGCGAGGCCATCGGTTTGCTGGGCGAACTGGCACGCCAATGCCCAGCGTCTCACGATGTCCTCAAAGATCTGTCGCCACTGGCGGATAAACACGACCTGGAGGTGGATTTCTTTGAGAATATGCTGCACCTGCAGACCCAGCGACATGGTCGTGCCCTGCAGCGTCTGGTAAATATCTCTGGAGGCATCTGGCGACAGGCTCCGCCCTGTGCCCGCACTCTTACCCAGTTCCTGCTCCCCTTGGCTACCCGATATCTGCTGAGCGAGAAGCATTCCGGCAAGCACACACTGGTTGATGCTGCCATCGAGGCAGTGGGCGTGATGAGTGAGCTTCTGCCTTGGACCCAGTATCATGCGGCGCTGCGTTATTATCTTCAGAAGCTCAGGCATGCCCAGGGTCAGCAGAAGCAGTGCGTTCGTTTGGTAGTTCGCATACTGGACGCCTTCCACTTTGATCTGACGCAGGCGCAAACGGATTTGCAAGCCCTCGCTGAGCTCAAGCAGAAGCTGGCAGAGGAAAAACAAGAAAATGAAAAGCCAGAAGAAGCCAAGACTGAAGAGGATCACGATGGCGATGAGGAACCTGAGGAGAAGCCCTTAAAAACCGAAGATCAGTCAGATTTTATAGATTTTGAAGAAGAGGAAGCCGCCGAACCAGTGGTAGAGCGTCAGCGAACGCAACTCCTGGCTCCCAATGCCGCCAAAAAGGTCATGGCCACGATTACCACGGTGCTGCTGCCTACGCTTAATCGAGCCATTACCGAGAAAACCAACTACGATTCCAAGCACAAGGTAAATCGTCGCCGCCTGAGCTATGAACGGGAGGAGGAGGAGATCCAAAAGGTGCCCATAGCCTTGGCCATGGTGAAGCTGCTGCAGAAGCTGCCTTTGGAATTGCTGGACAATAGTCTGCCAGGTAAGAAGGATCTTAAATTGTATAAATTCAAGTTCTAATTTGTATTTTTTTAAACCAGGAATCTTCATGAAGGTCTGCACTTTCCTGCGTTCCCCTCTGAAATCCGTTCGCATGCTCACCCGTGACATTCTAAAGAAAATAATGCTCACGCTGGGCGGCAGCTACCTGGGTTTGCTGCTGGAGCAGCTACAATCGCTGCTCACCCGTGGCTTCCAGGTGCATGTGCTTTCGGTGACACTTCATGGCGTTTTGGATGCCCTGAAGGCTGATTTGCAACCGGATCACATTGAGAAATGCCTGCAAAATCTGCTTGAAGTGGCTCTCAATGATATCTTTGGCGATGTGAGCGCCGAGAAGGAGGTGGAGAAGATTGTGGCCCACACACCGGAGGCCAAGCCAAGTGCCAAGAGTTATCTGACCCTGAACATAGCCTCACGACACATCCGAGATAACTGCTTGTTGGATCTTCTGCTGCCTTTTAAAGAGCATTTGGCTCGATCGCACTCCCGTAAAGTCACTCAAAAGATCCAGGAGTGCTTCGCCAAGATTGTTGGCGGCCTGGTGGAGAATACGCACATTGCAAGGGAAAGCCTGTTAATATTTATTTATGGCACAATGTCGGAAAGCATCAGTGATCTCCTGCCTGGCACTCAGAAGCGACAGCTCACGGACAAGGAGCAGGCGCTGATGAAGAGGGCGCGTCCCGATTGTTTAATCCTTCAGCCAGCGCCCGGCAGGCGCAGTGTGGCCACGGGCAACAAGCAGGTGAAGTCCAATGCCCAGGCAAACGCTCACATCCTGATCGAATTCGGCCTGGAGCTCCTTCATTTTGTTTTGAAGCGAAAGAAGCTTACGGATCTGGACTACCAGCCATTTCTGCATCCCCTGCTGCCGCTTTTGAAGGATTCCCTGAGCAGCAACCATGCCAGGACCACCACGTATGCCCTGAAATGCTACACCGCCATTTGGCTGGGTGAATATGAGCTCTCCGAACTCAACGCGGAGGCCCTGCAGCCGGTGGTGCAGCGCATGTTCGAGATTCTTAAGAACTTTTCGACCTTTGGAGCCACCCGGCAGGAGGAGAATGCCCAGCTGGTGAGGGCGAGCTTCAAGGCAGTGGTTGCTCTGCTACGAAAGTGCCAGGACTTTAAGCTCAGCGACGAGCAGATCGAACAGCTGCTTCTCCACGTCGAGCAGGAGCTGCAGGAAGGCGAGTGCAGCAGCCAAACCATGGTCTTCACTCTCCTCAAGGCGCTGGTGAGTCGAAAGGTGGACACCCGATCCCTGCACGATCTGATGAAGCGCCTGGGAGATCTGTCCATCATTTCGCCATCGGATTATGTGAGGGACGAGTCGCGGGGCATCCTGCTCACCTACATCATGGAGTACACGCTGCGCCAGAAGGTGGAGCAGATGGTCAAGTTCATGTCGGTTCAGTTGTGCTACAGCCAAATCGCCGGGCGCCTGTCGGCCATCCAGTTTATGCACTCCATCATCAACAAGTTCCCCCAACTGATGCTGGCGAAGCAGTCGGAGTTTTTGTACCTGTCCCTGGGCACACGACTGGTCAACGATGAGGATCCCTCGTGCCGTCGCAGTGTGGCTGCCGCCTTGGAGGCCTTGATTGCTCGCCTTACCAAAGAGGAACGGCAGCCTTTGCTAGATCTTACGATGCTCTTCTTCACGGCACCGCAGTCCAGTCATAATCCAGGAGTCAGGGAGATGGCCGCCGCCCTTCTTTCCAGATTTGTTCAGGCCGAGAAAGCGGGCTTTGCGGAAAGGTTGCCCCTGGTGTTGCCCACTTTGGTGAGCGTCTTGACTTCGGGTTATGCCAAGGCAGTAGGCAGATTTGTGCGAGCTCCAGGGTTCCAGGAGGCAGACGTTGATGAATCAAGTTTACACAAAAAGACGAAACGAAAGGTAAGAATAAATACTTGTCTCTGTTTTTATTATCTTTTCTCATGTTTGATTATCTTTTCCAGAAATTCGGAAAACTGCCCGATGAAGACCTCCTGCTGGCGGGCCAGGATACCGAAACGAAAGTGGAGCAGCAGCAGCGCAAGGCGGACCATCAGCTCATCCAGCTGCAGTATTGTTTAATCAAAATCTTTGAGCATTGCGGCGAGTCGCTGATGAGCAACGCGGAGCTCTCGGACACTCTTGATGAACTGGCGTATGGCTCGCAGCGACTGCTGGGTCACGATCACAACTGGGTTCGTTGCAATGCAGCCAAACTATTAACACACATCCTGGCGCATTACGACTACGCCTACGTGGGACAAAAGCTGGCGGGAATCAAACAAGAGGCGGACACTGAGAAGGAACTAGAGTTTATTTACACGCAGCCTGCGCAGGATATCAAGTCTCTGGTGCTGGATCTTTGCGCTCAGGTCACACCCGGTGAAACGGCACAGGAAATGATCGATGAACTCTCAAAGGTTCTGCTGTATGTCGGCCACATGCTGCGCGATGTTCCCTTCAGTTTGAAGCAGGAGAAGGATGCGGAGGAGGTGGATGGGCCCGTCAACAAAATAAATCTCAACTGGCTGCTCCGCAATATCCGTTTTCTGGTCAACAAGGAGGTGGCCAAGGCGCCGCACGACACCAGCATAGTGAGTATAAAATGCTTATCCTTTAATTCATTTACTAATTCATTCAAATTAATTTACAACTCCAGCGCACTGCCATGTTCACGCTTATAGAAGCCCTCGCGACTCTGCTTAGTGTGGAGGCTGTCACCCAACTGGCACCTGCTCTTCTCCAGGCACTGGTACGCGAAATGTCCGAGGAGGATCAGAACGTGGATGCTGAACTGCGCCAGCAAGCCCTTCGCGTGGGCAGTCGTCTGAGAAAGCGCATCGGTGCCGAGGTGTACGACAAGTTGAGGAACCTGGTGCAGACCAAGCTGATGGCTCGCCGTGCCGAGCGGCGCAAGGTGGTGGCCCAGGAAAAGATTCATGACCCACAGCGGGCGGCCAAGCGCAAGGCTGGCGTGCAGGAACGCAAGAAGGCAGCGAAGCGCCTGAAGGCGGCTGTCGTCCGTGGCAAGGCGCCGGACCTCAAGCAAAAGCTTAAGAAGCGAAAACGAAAAGCAGAAATGGATGGCTTTTAAGTTGGTTGTTTTTAATATACATAAGTAGTAAGACAAAAATATAGAAATTGTATTATATCTATGCAATAAATGGAAATATTACTAAACAATTTAAATAAATTGGAACATTAAAGTTGTTATTATTCATTACCAAATGTGTGATCTTCAACTAGATGAATTATACAGAAATATAAAAAAACAACGAAATTTTTGACATTAACATTATAATCCCTGCAAGGGTATTAATTTATAAATATTTATGTAAAAAAATAAACGTTTTAAAAAAGAGTATAAAACTATATAGGGGACATCACAAGATCAAACCAGAACAAGTCTAAGATAATGAATAAAATATATGGCCAAAGTTAGACAAAAAAAAAACTGGATTTTTAAAAACATTTTTTATTTATTTTAGTTTTTTATTTAACTAGCTCTGGTTATAATTTTATTCATTATCCTAAACTAGTTATTGTTTCTTTCTAACTACAGGGTGGCCCACGAAAGATTTGCGTTTTAAAATCGCTATACGCTATATAAAAAAACAACGAGTACATATTTTTCAGAATTTTATATAAATCATTTTTAATTACACAATTACTTTTTTTTACATTAACTTAAGATTTTAGATTTTATGTTTTAAAAATGGTTTTCAAACCTATCCGCCTCTACAATCGATAATACCTCAAACAACGATAATTATCAGCCACCGATAGTGTGCGATAGTCGCACATGTGTTGTGCAGTTCCAGTTGTTGTTATTGTTTATTATTTTCAAATCTAAAGAAATGCAGCAGCTCCGCCACGGCCTTGTCCATGGTCTGGCCAAGAGGATTCGGATTCCTGCAAGTAGCAGGAGTACACACAATGCCCCTGTGGATGTCTACGACGTGGTGGTAATCGGAGGCGGACATGCCGGCACAGAGGCTTCGGCAGCTGCCGCTCGCATGGGATCCCGCACCCTGTTGCTCACCCACAAGCTTGAGACGATCGGCGAAATGTCTTGCAATCCCTCCTTCGGCGGAATTGGCAAGGGCCACCTGATGCGGGAGGTGGATGCACTGGACGGGGTGTGCGCCCGCTGCTGTGATGTGTCCGGAGTGCATTACAAGGTGCTCAACAGACGGCGGGGACCGGCAGTTTGGGGACCCAGGGCCCAGATCGATCGGCAGCTTTACAAGAAGGCTGTGCAGCGGGAACTGCACAGCACGCCTAATCTAGAGATCCGAGCGGCAGCGGTGGACAACATCCTGATCGAGGATGAGCAGGAAACTCAAAGCAGGCGATGCGCTGGAGTTCTCCTGGCCAACGGCGAGGTGGTGCACAGTCGTTCGGTGGTGCTCACCACGGGCACGTTCCTGCGGGCTCACATCAACATCGGACTTGAGGTGCGTTCGGCGGGACGGATAGGAGATGCTCCTGCCAAAGCCCTTGGTGAGGCCATCGATAGACTGGGCTTCCGTATGGGACGCCTGAAAACAGGGACTCCGCCGAGGATAGCAAGGAGCAGCGTGGATTTCTCGAAACTCCAGCGGCACGAAGGTGACGATCCCCCCATGCCGTTCTCCTTACTCAACAACGATGTCTGGATACCCGCCAAAGATCAGCTGCCCTGCTATCTCACCTACACCACGCCAAAGGTCAGCGAAATTGTACGCAACAATCTCCACGTGAATCGCCACGTTACCGAGGAGATAACCGGTCCCCGCTACTGTCCCTCCATTGAGTCGAAAATCCTGCGATTCGGTGCCAGGGTACATCAGGTCTGGCTGGAGCCAGAGGGCCTGGACAGCCCCTTAGTGTATCCCCAGGGAATCTCCTGCACGCTGCCCTACGAGCAACAAGTGGAACTGGTCCATGCTATCCAGGGTCTGGAGAAGGCGGAAGTAGTGCAGCCTGGCTATGGAGTGGAGTACGATTTCATAGATCCCCGTGAGCTGTATCCCTCGCTGGAGACGAAGCGAGTGCCGGGCCTGTTCTTTGCTGGTCAAATAAATGGAACCACGGGCTACGAGGAAGCTGCCGCTCAGGGCATCGTTGCAGGGGCCAATGCAGCGGGAAAAACGCGCCATACCGACGGCAGACAATTGACCATTAGTCGTACGGAGGGCTACATAGGTGTACTGATCGATGACCTAACATCGCTGGGCACCAATGAACCCTACCGCATGTTCACCAGCCGGGCAGAGTTCCGTCTCTCCCTTCGGCCGGACAATGCCGACATGCGACTCACCAAAAAAGGCTATGAATTCGGCTTGGTATCGTCGCAGCGTTACCAACATTTCCAGCAAACCGAAGAGAGATTACAATCTGCCATTCAATCTTTAAGACAGCTGAGGAAGCACACCCACTACTGGCGACAGGCTCTCGATCTGCCCAAAGCCAAGGCTTCGGTGGAGAAGACGGCCTTCGATATGCTAGGCATACCGGCGGACAACATCTCAATGGATCAGTTAATCCAGCTGCACCCCAACGAACTGAGTTGGTTGAGCGGTGATAGAAATCTGGCTGAAAGGCTGAAGATCGAGGCTCTGTATTCGTTCTTTGTCGATGAACAGCAGCGGGATGTGGAGGATGTGCGCCGCGAAGAGCGTCTATCGATACCCTCGGACATTGATTACTTCTCCAAGTCGCTGAGCTTGTCCAACGAGGAACGACAAAAGCTGACACTCATTCAGCCACAGACCATTGCAGCTGCCAGTCGGATTCAGGGAGTGACTCCCTCGACGATTGTGAGGCTGATGAAATATGTTAAGAAAGCGGAGGTGGCGAAGGCGTAGTTTAATTTTAATAAAATAATATAAAATAAAATATATATTTTCATAATTAAACGTCAGGTTTTATCCTTAAGTACAGTTTATTTCATAAAATCATAAATGCCTTATGTAAAGTTGCACAATATTGTTTAATTGTTTGTTTCCGCATATCGTTTGCCACATGGTTGAACGCTTTACATTTGCTGAGCGATTTTGTGGGGACTCCAGTGAGTTGATATATAACCCGACTACGGTCCATGGTCATGTAGAGATCTCTGAGAGAGGAGCGCCCGTCTGCCAGGATGTGGCTTGTGAGCACCGAATTCTCTCTTGAAGAGTCCCTTTACTATAGATATTTCAGACCAATTCAGGGTCAGATCTGGGCGCTCCTCTTGTATCTATTGCTATTGCTGTTCCGGCTGCTGTTTTCTGTTTCGATTGCGTTTCGGTTAGCTTACAGTTTAATGTTTTACACTTTTGTATTCTGTTTACACACACAACGAAGATTGAGGGGGAGTTTAGTTACAGTACATTTAATTTACGCTCGATTTCTTTTCTTTATTTTTTTTTGCTTGCTTTACTTTCTTTTGTTTAGGTTGTATTTTGAAACTATGTTGTAGTTGCAGTAGTTGATTAGCTATCGCATGGCATTTGTGGTTACGTTACTAGATGCGCGCCAATCTGTGTGTCATTCGAGAAACTATTACGATTAGTTATTAAAATATATGTATATATTCATTTTCAGTTTTACTGGTACGTTACACATAGTTTTGTCCAAAGGAAATGTCTGACTTGCATATGGCATATGGAATTTGTACGGAATTGTAATCAAAACATTTTTCGTCTGCTTCGATAGCGAAAAGAATCCATAGTGTCGTCCATAGGGTCTCAAATATGGCTTTGCTTTTCTTCTTTTTTCGAGTTTTTGGTTTGGTTTTTAATTTTCTCATTATAATATCACAGATTGCTCGAGATTTATGCATTAAAATATATATGTTTAAACCGTTTTTACTTCACACATCGTCGTCGAATGTTAGGCAATCTCAAACGAAAGTACAAGATAGAGGAGGAGGGGCAAAGACTGGAAACGGGAAGGAAAACTAGATCTATATCTTTGAGAGCTTGCTTGGTTTTTAAGGTATGTTGTATTGACTACTTACTATAAACATCAATTGTAGTTAGCATGTGTGTGTGTCTGTCTGTTTTTGTTTTTGTGTCTTGTCTGAAGATTCTAAATCACAAATAAAATACAAACGAACGGAAATGCGCTTAAGGGCCAAAGGGTGGCTTACAAAAATTGTTTAATTTCGAAAAATAATTCGCGGTCCTTCTAATCCATTCCAGAATATCTCTCTAGGTTTTTGATTTGATTTGTTATCTAAATTTCAGTTCCGTTTTTCCCCCACTTTGTATTCGAGTTACATGTTCATACGTTTTCCGAGTTTGGTTTTTTTTGTTTTCGTTTGTTTTTCGTACTCTCCAAATCACAATTATTAGCAATTAGCAATTTAAGAATAAAATATAGCTACCCAGTATGTCTTGTATAATTTCTGTTTCTGTTTCTGTTTCTGTTGTATATATATAAATTTCTTAGCAGAGGTTTAGTCTAACTTTACAAACTAACATTAAGTTGCAATGAACATTTTTTTATTCCACACGAAAACTACACTCAGAGTTCTATGCAAGTATGTTTGTGTATACCTAAAATCCTTATGAATAGCATTACCTTCGACAGAGAGTAATTGTTTAATTTTATACTTGGAATATTTCACAATATTTTACATTTACATTTTATGCAGATACGATTTCCTTACACCAATTGAAATTCAAATTTAAATTCAAATTCAAAATGTCTAATTGCGTTGGAATTGGATTCAACTGGTTGGTTAGAGATTGTATGTAACACACTGAGAACGAACAAATATCTGATATCTGATCTGTAATCTGTTATCTATTATGGAATTTACATAATCTATATGGTTGTTCCTAGAGCTTCAGGAACTCGTCGAGCATCCGCTTTCGCTGCTGATGGAGAGCCCGTTCCGACAGCAAGTACATCCCAATGTCGCCGTAGTTTTTCATTAGTTAGTTGTTCGAATTAGTAAAGAGTTGGTGTCATAATACTGTGGCCTCCTCGGCGCTATTGCTGCGACCCAGTACGCCCAGCTGCGGCTTGTTGTCATCTGAAATAAAAACGTCGAATTAAGAGATGAGTTCTATACTTTTTATAGATATATCACATCAGACTTATCCTCTCTCTCTAGAGAAACCAAAGAAAAATAAAAATAAATAAGGCAAATAAATAAATGGTAAACAGAAAATGATTTATTCAGGCCATCTCTAAAATTATACGTTTCACAATTAAATACGGGCAAATAATAATAGTAACTAGGGATTAAAACATTTAGAATTGAATCTAAGCGGCGCTGGCTGGCAATACATTACAAATTCTTGTATAAATAAAGACGCTCGACTAACAACTAAATTATCGCTTAGTTAAATGTTACTGAAGGTAGATGTTAACTAGTTTCGATCCGAGGCGACTCTTCTTCTTCTCTTCTTTGAACTTAAACCTAAATGAAACTCTGCTCCACTGAGAGACCCACCACTCCCGCCAGGGGATCAATCATCATCTGGTGGGCTCGGCAGTGGGCGTGGCGGCACTAGTGGATACCTCGTCGCTGGTCACCGCTGGCACCGCCTTTGTGGCGCTGCTAGTGCTGCTGCTGACCACTGGCGGCGGTGTGGTGCCACTTGTGGTGGACGTAACCCCACCAGAAGTGGACACCGTGTCGGGCGAAGCAACGCCCATGGTCTTTGGCGGCGACACTGATAGCCGCGTGTGCTGCTTCTCCTCTGGCTCTGCAGCTACTTCTGTCTTGGGCAGTGTAACGGTCGTGTCCGAGTCTAGAATCTTTGGGGGCTCCTCTTTGCATTTACCTGATGCTACCGCAGCGCTGGCCGCTGGCAGCGAGTTGTTTGTCTCCGACTGTGGGCTGGCACTGCGTCGAGACGCGTGCTCCGGCGAACTATCCGGATGGATGGGCTTCTCCGGTGCTGCATTCGGCGTGGCTGGCTTCTTTTCAAGCGCCACTGGTGGTGGCGAGCTCTTCAGGGGATCCTCCTTAATGGTGGCCACCTGTTCCTTGCTATCTCCCTGGGAAGCCCCATTGGATTCAGCGCCATTCAGTTCATGATTCGCTGGCTGGCCACTGCTGGCGTTCGACGGAGCCTGGTTACTCGAATTCGAGTTGGATCCAGTCAAGTCCAAGGTGGCCGGCTCATGGGTAACTGGCGTGGCAGCCTTGTCCATCAGCGCCGATTGTTGAGCAGCTGCCGCCACAGCGGCGGCAATGTGATGCCTCATGGCATGCGGACTCCCACCCGCTCGTCCGCCATTCGCCGAGGCAGATGGAGTGATGGGCGGCGTAATCTTAGGCGAGCTGGGCAACGACAGAGGCTGCTGTTGATGGGCGGCCGTCGGGGTCATTCCGCTGGCAGCTGCCGCCGCTGCATGCATGGCCGCCAGGTGACCGTGGTGGTAATAGTGGCCCATGTTGGGAATGTGCGAGCTGGAGGTGGTGGGCGGCAGGCCGCTCCCACTGACGCCGCTGGGCGTTGAGGTGGGCACCTGCTCCGAATTGAGCTTCACGGCTGACGTCAGATTCAGGCTGCTGTGGGGCGAGGACACCGATAAACTTGAGCTGGCTGTCACGGGAATGGAGTTGCTAAGCCCTCCTCCTCCGCCGGCTGTAGAGGTGTGTGGCGGCAGCTGATGGGCAGCCAGCGAGGCGGGATGATGCGGCGACATGTGCGGATGGCTGAGGTTCAAGCTATGGGGATGAGCACTTAGCCCAAGGGCAGCTGCCGAGAAACCGGGATGCGTGAGGCCAGCTGCCCCAGGGTGAGCCAGACCCATGGCCGCCTGCTGTAAATGATGCTGCAGATTGGGCGGTCCATGGCCGCCAAGGGGAGAGACGCCCACGCCTTGCAGACCAGCCATGCCCAAGTTGAGACCCATGGCGGCATGCGGACTCTGCCGCTGGGCATTGGCTGCCGCTGCATGATAGTGCGACATTCCAGGCAGACCGTGAAGCGCTCCCGGCGGTCCACGCAGACTAAGATTGATGTGAGGAATCATAGAGCCGAGCAGGTTCCTGTTTAGAGGGGAATACAGCTGATTGGAGTAATGATGCGAGGCATTTAGCAGCTGCTGACGCTCGCGTTCCCTTTCACGTTCCTCGTCTCGCAGCTTACGCTCCCGAGCCTCCTTTTCGCGCTGCTCCTTCTCACGCTGCTCTCTTTCCCGCTCGCGTTGCTCCTTTTCGCGCTGCTCCTTCTCCCGCTGCTCCTTCTCGCGTTGCTCACGCAATTCTCGCTCCTTCTCCCGCTGCATTTCTCGCTCGCGCTCTTCCTCTCGTGCTAATCGCGCCCTGTGCTCCTCCTCCAGCTTGATCCGATCGTGCATGGCCGGTGAGATGCCCAGCGCTGCTCCCGGCATCATCGAGTAGAGGTGGGAGTAGGGCGAGGCCATTTGCGGATACAGTGCGGCGGCATGCGGATGCGAGGGATGGGCACTGGCGGCGCGGAACAGTTGATAGCGATGTTCCAGGTACAGCTGCTCCGTGTACGGCAGTCCAGCGGGATTGAGGAAAGCTGCAAATAAGAATAACGAATAAATATAACCTTCCATTCATCTCAATTTCATCTTTGCTGCTTACCTGCTGGTGGAATCCCTGGCAAACCCGCAAAATGCGAGTAGGCCTCCAGGGGAAAGGCGCCCGCAGGATGCATCAGTCGCTCGTCCGATCTGTACGGCTGGAATCCGCTCCTGGCCAATAGCTCCGGCTGCAGCGATGCCGTTTGCGGCGTGTGACTCAGTCGAGCTATCTTCTCCGGAGGCTGGGGCGAGGGCGGTGAACGCTTCTTGCTGCTGGCCACTCGATCTTCGCCTGGCCGCTCAGAGCCCACACGTCCAGCCACAGAATTGAGTGGCCCTGGACCTGCCGATGGCGGTGGTCCGCCTGCTCCTGAAGTGGGCACACTCCTGTTGTCTCCGCCCACATCGTCATCCTTGTTGTCCGCCTGCTTGGCCAGCGTACGCAGGGCGGCGGCAAAGGAGCCACGACTACTGGCCGCCGATGCGGCACCAATGGCTCCAGGGGGCAGACCCACGCCTGCTGCTAGCTGTTGCTGCACTGCAGCGGCCACAGCCTGCTGCTGGGCCTGGTGCTGCTGCTGCTGCTGCTGCTGTGCCTGCTGGTGTTGCTGGTGGGAATGCTGCGGCGATGGGGTGCCAATGTGGTTGCTGGGCAGGGCATGGTTCAGCAGGGCATTGCCGCCGGCCGATGTGGGTGCCGGGCTGTTGGCCACCGTGGATCCTGGCACACCGCCGGCGCCACCGCCGCCACCAGGAGGCGTTTGCAAATGGTGCGGCACTGGTATGTGCGGGGCAGGACTGGTGGCAGGCCGCTTCTGTCCAGCCTTTGGCGGCACTGTAAATGGAATAAGGAAAAAGGGTTTAGTTTAGGCTACATTTTCCTACATTAAGTTGATATTTTTATAAGGGGAAATATACTTAAATATTTGTGAAACCTTAAAAAATCCTTGTGGTAGGATTTTTATTTTTTTGGGGCTTAAATTTAACAGATTTCTTTAAGAATCATACAAATTATAATGTAATTTAAACGTGTATTGAAAGAATTTCTATATATTCCCCGCGCCCACAAGCTGTAGTTCAAGTGGTGGACGCTTGATGGCGTTTGAATCAAAATATCTTCTAAACTCGGTTTTATCATTGAAGGAGTCATAAAACCCTCACAAACCTTATATATTCCTGATCACTATCAACAATAGAATCAATTTAGGCATGTTTTGAAATTTTAGATGGCAAATGGCAAAATTGAAGAAAAAAAGGCAAAAGCTTACGAATTTAGATTCGGAAAGCATGACTGTGTTTGTTTAGCCAAGTTCTGGACAAAAGCAAATTTTTGGAATTTCTTTTTTAAATTGTAAAATATTAAAAACAAAATTTTAATTTAAAATTTGATTTGGTTTGTTAATTTGGTTTGTTAAGACAAAAAAAACACAGGTGGGCCACAGAAATCCTCGTTGGCTTCTTTCCGAGTCCTTTAAAGTATTTACATTATACGTTTGCCTAGTAACAACCATGAAATTAAGCATCACCATCATCACCATAAAAGTGGAGAACAGTTTACTCGGTTCGGTGTCTCTGTAATGCGACACTTCAACAGTTTCCCGAGCCTCTCCTCCACTGTCCTCCTGGGGGACACTGAGCCTAGATGGTTGGATTGTGTTCGTTCGAATTTCCTCTGCTAATATCTGATTGATGTCCGCGAGTTGTGTGACGGGCAAAAATTGCGCATACGCTTCGTTGCATATGCGGCAATTTGCATAGCCTGGCGACAACAAGGTGGATGGATGGATGGATGGAAGCCAGGTGAATGGCTGCTGCTGCCACCATCATGCAATGGAGGAGTAAGAGTAGGAGCAGCACCAAGAGCCAGCACTGTAGCCAGGAACAAGAGCAGTCACTCCATGGCCAGCAGGTTGACGCTGGTTGAATGCAAATGGCGAAGGCCCGAAACTTGAATTTCGGACATGGTCCACTCAGGCATGCGAAACGAGGGGCGCAGCTGGGCGGGATTGGGTCTGTACCCCTGTACCCCTGCCGCTATACCCGCTGTTCCTTTGAGGCACCTCCGCACGGCGCAAATTGCACGCCCAACGAATTTATCGATTCTTGTTACTCGTTTTCGGGTTGCCCGCTTCGAAATTGCTTTCAGATATGACAGCCACACCCCCAGAGTCCGCCCCTTTCAGGTCGGTGGACCTGGGAGAGAACTCCTGGATAGTCCTGCCTGCCTGCCTGCCTGCCTGCTTGCTGCTGCACCTACTACGCCAGCTCTGGCTCTGGCTCTGGTTCCTGGCTCTTGCTCCAGCTGCACACGCATTCAATGCCGAATGGAATTTGCAACGACATCGAGGACAACGTTGTTATGAGGCTGGCACGGCATGTATTTGGAAAACCATTTCGCTGGCTGGCTTGCTGGTCCTTTGTGAACCTTAAAGCTGCCTTGAAACAGGCATTGGAAGTGGTTTTTCCGGATGGAGCTCCTACTACATACTAGAGAAACTGTGCTGTGTGTGTTCTTCGCTTCGAGAGTTGCAAATATTTTGCATTTTTGTGAAAATCAACAATTTTAACAAAAATAGAGAAAAACTTTCTGTGGTTGCCTGCCATGGGTAAATATTATCACCTCACTCGCCTTTTGCTACACTCCTTTGGGGTTTTATTTATTTACTGGCTTTTGCCAACCAAGTGGAAGCTGCCAGCCTTCGAGAGGGAACGAAAGCTTTTATTAAATGAAGGAAAAATGCAGTTGAAGAATGCAGTTGCAGCACTGCATCATCATCATCATCATCATCATCAACATCACCCTTAGTGGAACATCATGATAGCGTCGTCTGCTGCATAAGCTCAGGGTTTAGAGCGTTTTGGCGTCGTTTATGAAAGTGGGCTGAGTGCTGCTGGCTGGGATCTGGGACGTACCGAACATGGAAATGGAAATGGGAGTGGAAATGGGAGTGGCAATGGCTAGGGGTACGTACATGTGCTGCCTGCTGGCTGCTGCTCTGCTGCATGTGTATTTACCAAACTAAACCGAAATAATGCCCGAAACTGCAGTACTAACATCGATGTCGACGACTAGAACAATAAAATGCCGACGACTGCGAATGCGAATGAGTTGGATAGCAGGTTGAGGGAGAACCCATACCCCTAACCATCCCCCAAACCATCCCCCAAACCATACCCTTAACCATATACCCTACCCCATAGCCCACAGCCTCAACCCCCAACTCCCAACCCCCAACCCCCCGTGGACAAACCAAACAAAGCTCCTCGATGCCTCGATGACGATGATGCCAACGTTGACGTGGCTGGCCGTATTTGCCAGTTTGCCCAACTCAGCCTGTGGGCTCTCCGAGGCAGGGAGAAGGTGTTATGGAAAACTAGAGAGTAGAGTCGAGTCCTGACTCACCCCTTTGCGCTGCAGCACTCGCTGCTGTTGTTTGCCATGAAATGCCTGTTTGTTTGCCTGGGTTTTGTGTACTTCAACATGGTCCCAGGACCCTAGATCCCAGACCCCAACAACAGCACCAGCACCAACACTCACAGTGAGTCGAACCCAGTTTCCAGTTCTAGTTTCTAACCTGACTCAGATGCCACACCCTGCAGCAAACAGCCACGCACCCACGAGATACACAGAGAAAGATGCATTGAGCGGCGATTTGCTGGCATCAGCGATATTTGCCGAATTTAATCAGCGCACTGACACGAGAGCACCGCAAGACTCGACTCCCGTTTCCATCCGCTGCGGCGCCATGTAGCCACGTTGTTGCCATGTTGCCATATAGCATGGCGAGTTTGCTTGCTTGCCTGCCTTTTTTTTTGTTTAGTTTCTCGTTGGCCATTAAAGCGTCGAGGAATTTGCATAGTCCATCAAACGGAATGGATGCAGCTGTAAGCCCCGAGAGTGAGACTAAATCTAAAACTGCAAGTGAAGAGCTATAAAAGAAAGAGCATATAACTTGTACTATAAACGATAAAAGCCAAAAAATACCCTTCAGCCTTGGATTATAATCGAAAATGTTGGAAGTTTATGTTGTTAATTATTAAAAATTAATGTTTATATTTAGTATTCTTTATATTTAGTATTCTTTATATTTAGTATTCTTTATATTTAGTATTCTTTATATTTAGTATTTTTATTTTTAAAATGATGCGACAGATGTTAGCTATACAAACAACCTGCTAAACTTTTATTTTGAAGAAAAACAATCTATAATCAAGTCTTGGATTTATTAATCTTGAATCAAGACTAATAGAAATAAAGTTTTTCATATTTTTTCTCACTTTCTTAGACAAAAATCTTGAATTAAGAGATGCAAACTTAAGTTAAAGATTATTTTTGAACCTGTTAAAATGATCAAGAACATCTAGTAATTAAAAAAATTTAAATTAAACCTTCAAAATCCTTTTTAAGTACAAATATAAAATAAAAAAGAAATATAAAATATATAAAAAATAAATTATTTTTCTCAAGAAACTGAATAAACAAAAATCTTACTATAATCTATGATCCCTAATTTCTACAGAATAATTCTGCCAATAAATTTCCTAAATCCTCTTTATGTACAAACTAATTATTGTTCTTAAGAAACTCAATAAAAAAAGAAGCTTACTAAATTACCTTTCGCCTAATTTCTACAGAATAATTCTACTAATTTCCACATCTCCCCCACATCTCCACATCTCACAGTCCACAAAAATATATTCCCCAATTTTCGATAATCATCACTTAACTGGTTGCATCTAATTATAATAATCATATTAATAAGCCCTTTCATTTGTCCGGTAAGCCCCAGCAATCAAAATCCTTGCACAAAATCGAGTTCATCCCTGTGGCAAAAACACACACACACACAAACTCACAAGAGTTCCAGTGAGAACCTGGGGGAAACTGCAAATCTCATATCCATTGATTTATACCTCATTTATTAGCTGGAATCAAAAACAGGAGAACAGGGATAGGACAGGGATAGAGGGACTGCCGCTGAAGGGGCTTATTCATTTCAGTTAATTTGGTCAAATGCAAATGTAATTTTGTAAAGTCAATTAAGTGAGCCTGGAACTGAACTCCTGCTCCTGCAGCTGCTGCCCCTCCATCCCTGACAGCCACAGAATGCAAATCATAACTTCCAATAAATAAATGTTGAATAAATTATGCACAGAAACAATGCTCTGGCATTGCCGTTGCCGTTGCTGTTGCCATTGCTGCTGTGGCATTTGTCACATTTTGCATTTTGGTTCATTGCAACAAAATTGGTTTTCTCGCTTGGGTAAATTAAAATGTCACCGATTCGGAGAAAGGCCAAAATGCAAGCACCACCAACTGCCCGCACCGCCCAACCACAAGTGGTCACGGCCCCACCTCCCTCTTAGCCCGCAGCCCATTATTGTACACATAAACACATGTTTCCATCCACATCCTCATCGTCATACTGGCACTCGCACTCGCACTCGCACATCGGACATTGCACACACCCCTTTATTATGGTAAATTCGTAGGGCTCATTCCGAATTTATACCATTACCCCCTTTGACCCTTTGCTACTCCACTGCCCTTGCTCCTGGTGGAGTGGAAACCACCGAACATTCCTTGCCACAGAGAAATGTCGCCGGTCGCATGCGATTATTCCACCACAACTAATTACAGTGGCAAACGGAACACACAGGCAGGCAGGCAGGAAGGCTCCCCTTCTCTCCCATACATATATATATATATACATATACTTGTAGTATATTTGTGTGTACATATCCTGCTGTGCACCGGTGACGTTGCTCCTGCGGCCAGGACATGTTTAGGTCAGCCGCAGCACATTCACATGCCGAAGTGCACTCGCCCTGGCCATGAATAATTTATTTAATAAATACATTCACAATTAAATCAAATGCGAAAATTGTGGCTCCCCCGTTTTGCCTTTTATTCCGACCATTTTCCGAAAATAGATGGCAGCCAGGATGTGCGAAAGGACGAGTAACGAGTAACGGCAATAATGAGCCTGATGGGAGTACACAATAACCAAGTGGACATAATATATTGTGATGGCGCAAAAAGATTGGAGTTAGCAAGGAAAATGATTTGATTATTTTGTGACTTTAGATGATAATTTTATGATTTAATTTTGGAAATTTATGTGCTATTTTTTAAAAGCGTTAAAAGGTAATTTATTAACTTGAAATACTTCATTAGATAAGAGCCATATTCTTAGATATTCTTACATCTGATAAATAAGTATTCAGTACACAAAATTAAATATATTCCAAAGAAGTTAAGGATTTAAGGATATTTAAGAATGAAACATGATTCGATAAAGTTAAGATCATTATCCATAGTCCTTAATTTTTAATTATTATCTATAAAATGCTAGTCTTGCAGATTTAAAGGGAATATTTATTTTTAAATTTAATTCTCTTCTCTCCAAACGCTAACTTGCCAGGATAACACCTAGAAATCTGTGCTTAATCTTTCGATAAATTTTGCAGTGTAATTTCTCAAGTTTAGCAATTTGAAATCGAAGCAACCCACTTGCTGCTGCTGCTGCTGCTGCTGCTGTTGCTGCTACTGCTGCTGCTACTCCTGGCTGTCCCTTGGAAAATCTGAATCTTCGGGCTTAATTTACTTTCGCAATTTGCTCACGAGCTCAGGAGGAGACGGCGGCGGCTTCGGACAACGTGTGGTGCACAAATGAATTATAAATTAAGTTTGATTCCATTTCAGCCACCCAGCGTCCTCTCTCAGTGCCATGCTGTGCATGTCCTGCGGCTGCTGCTGCTGCTGCTGCTGGTGCAGTGCAGGCCGTCAACTGGTCCTGCTCCTGCGGTTTCATATGCAATTATTTGCCGTTGGGTCCCGGTGCCGACCGATGTCGACAGCTCCTGGAAACTGCGCCTCCGCCTCGACCAGGGGACAACACGGCCCTTGCTGTCCCGGGGCCATCCCCATCTCCCTCTGGTTTCCACTCAAGCCGGAGAAGTTGCCGGAAACCGAGAGGAGGGGTAAGAGAACCGGATCCGGAGTTCGGTGCCTGCGAGTTTAGTTAGTTGGCAGCAGTAGCAGCAGCAGCAGTAGCAGCAGCAGCAGCAGGAGTAGCTGCTGCTCATGCATTAATTATTGCTGGTCTGTTGCGGTCAGAGTTTCCCAGTGGAGCCGCAGCCGCAACAGCCTAGCATGGACACCATGGCTATTCGGGCAAAGGAGCTGCTTGGTCATCGGTATATATGGGGGCAGAATCGAGTGTATATATAGAGCAGCAGCAGTAGCCCCGAAACTCGAAGCGTTGTAAATGGCTGCGGTCACGCCTCCATTAAACCGACCAAAACTACGGCCAGGAATTGCCTCCATCTAGGCGAGCGTGTAATATGATTTGGTTCGAACTCAATATATCGAAGGGGAGGGGGATGTGTCGGTGTTATTAAGCAAACAAAAGCAACAATAAATATGCATATTAATTCCATGCATCATCGGGCAGTTGCAGTTCCTGTTTGAACAGCAGCGAACACAGAACACAGCATCCAACAGGACACAATCCTGACATTTCTGCTGACTCTAACGTGACTCTATCTCTAAATATAGTAAAGAATTGAATTTCATTTGGCAAATGGACAGCAGGTGCATAATTAGAACCTAGGCGACTGAAAATTTAATGAAGTTTTCCTCCCTTGGGTCACAATATATCAAATTTCTGCGATTCCATCAAAAAATATGATTGGGATCTAAGGGAATTCGAGGTAATTAGACTAAATAGAATTTTAAGCAATGTATTTATTAGTTTTTTAAAGAAATTGCCTTAAGGAAAACCGCTAAATCTATCAGAAAACTATCTAAATTCTTTGTTAATTATTACTTGTCAAACTCTGGCAATTTATTCCACCCTTTTTGCATTATTTTTTACTTATCTCGCCACAATCAAGGCTAATTTTTAGCGTGCTACATTGTTGCCTGAATTAATGTCATAGAATTAAGCCACGATTAGAGGTGTTAACCTCCTCTTTCTCTCTGTGTACACGGCATAGGGCTCATTTTAATTAATTGGAAAAGCAAAAGCATTTCAGCAATTTTGTCTACAAGACAGCAAATATCGCCTCACAGCATTCCGGCACGCTCAGAGAGACCGGCAGGAAGGGAAAGGAATGCCAGGACGTGGAGGTAAATAGCCCAGAGGCAGGGCCAGGCGGGGGCAACGTCACCGGAACCGGAACCGGCGCAGGATGCAGGCCATGGCAACGGCAACGGCAACGGAACACAGGAGCGAGAGCCTGCTGCTCCTGCAGCGGACAAGAAAAATGTTTGCAAACTTTTCGGTTCGCATTCGTACACAATTTAAATAGTTTGCAGTCACATTCCGGCCCGAAAGCACACACACACACACACTGCTGCTGCTGCTGCTGCTGCTGTTGTTGCTGCTCCCTTATGCGGACAATAAACAAGTGCCAGGAATCACGAACACAAAGGAGAATGCCAACGGCAGGAGCCACTTCCCGCACTGACACTGCGAGAAATTGTCGTCCCTGGGTCCCTGGGAGATGCCTTTGCTCCGGCACAATGTCTGAAGGCATGACCAGAATGAAGGAATTCCACGCTGAAAATTCCCAGCACGCGCTCAAGAAATGCACAACTTCATAGCATTCCAAGTGCAGAACGCATTGAAGGCGGTCATAAATGGAATTTCATCCACACTCTGCGAATGGCAAGCGAAATGAGATTCGCAGGCGAAGAAGGGAAAGATCTTTCTGGTATTCGAGATCCAGGTGATCATTTGAGGGATTATCTGTATCTCCCAGATTTCTAAGAATACAGAATACAGAGCCCTTGAAAAGCAAGCATTTCCAATTAAATCCCTAAAATCGCCCAGCAAAAAGAAGAACTTCAGGAGGACAGACGACTCAAGTGCTAGAAATGGCAGCCATATGCCAAGAAAAGGGGGAAGGCCGTCAGGAAATGAATAAGGATGCATCTACATATGTCGACAGGCAAGTGTGTGCGGAGGACATGCCTCAAATGCTTCTCCTGCTGCCAAGGCATAGAGGCAAAGACACTTGACTGCAAGTGTGAGTGATACACATATCCTTGTGGAGAGGCGAGTCAACTCATTCGAGTTGAGCCGCCAACACACACACACACACATACAGTCTACCGACAAGTCCTTCTCAGCGGGTGTGTCCTACGAGTATCTTGTAGCTCAAAGGCACACACAAGTGTTCAGGGAACTGGTGCAGAGACCCCAATTAGTCCTTTAGCAGCCTGCGGCTTGGATAATACTTACAGTAAAAGAAGACATTTGGTCAACGTTACAGCTAAGTTATGGCAAGGCAAATGGAATTTCTTCGTTAACTCACCTGCAAGAGACGAAAAAGGTAATCAAAAATTAGATTTTTAATCAAGAAAAGTTGGTATTAAAACTATAAATAAAAGTTAAATATATTTAACAAGTTATTTCCCTAAATATAACATCAGAAATATAACCTTCAAGGGTTTCCCTTCCCAAAATCTCTAAAAACCATCTGATGGATTAGCATCATCATCATCATCATAAAAGGGAATTCACTCTGATTAAGTCCCGCAACTAATTCCGCAAAGTCCTGGCAACTGTTTCACAGGATTTCCGACAACTTGAATTGGTTTCCCTTTTTTATGGGCACACTCCTCCGTGCTTTCCCATCGCAACCGGGAATCTTTTGTGATGCATTGAAATGCCTAATTTCGGTCGTAAGCGATATGAGAAGAGAGCAGGGTTGCTGGGTTGCTGGGTTGCAGGGTTCCTGGGTTCCAGGACCCCGTCTCATCCATCCCAAAACAATCCATGCAATCCCATTCTCAGACCAGCAAAGGCGACAACTGACGACGAGCACTTTGTTAATCCCGTATTTATGCGCAATTACGTATTTTTCGCATTAGTCAGCCAAGCAGTCAGCTTTCGGGCGAGACGAGAAGCAGGAGGACGGATTTAGGGATTGAGTCTGGGTCTGAGTCCCGGTCTGGGTCTCATTCTCGGTCTCGGGCTCAGTCTCAGTCCCTGTCTCCGTCTCCTTCGCAATCCTAGTCTCCCTGCTAAGGGATGTTGTCCGTTTTGTTGCCTTTGTGGGTTGTTGTCCTTTATGGGCCAACCCCCCGCATTTTGAGCGCCCCGCCCTTTTGCACCCTTTGCCCTCTCGCAGTTGATCCTTTTATTTCGCATTTTCCCTTTTTTTCCACACTCTGTTTTGTATTGCTCCGCCATAGAGCAGCAACCATGTTGTGGCCGCCTTTTCTTGGCTTAGCTGTCGTCCGCTTTTGTTGCTCCTTGCTCCCGGCTTCTGGCTTCTATCCTCTGTCCTCTGTCCTTGCTATTCATTCTACATTCGCCTTCAGACCGAGATTCCCCTACCTTCCAAAATTCTCCTCTTTCTTTGCTCGATTCCCTTTATCTTTCCAGGGAAAGGCGTTGCTCGGTCTCGCCTCCGCCAGCTGTCGCTGTGCCGCAGCATATCCTTCTGCCTCCTGTCTGACCCCCCGTTGCCCTCACGTCCTTTTGCTACCTCTCCTTCCTTTATCCCGCCGTCCGACGTCGTCTTGAGTCATTTACTTTTTACTGCCGCATAATATTGTCCCGATTAGCACAAACACAACGTTTTACCACAAAATCATCATCATTAGTGACGCTAACGCAAATGCTCCGGCTCAGTCGTAGGATTCTGGTCCTTGTTGCCTTGTTTTTCGGCACACTGGAGCACAGGTTGATGGTAATTGTGGGTATTTATTTGAAGGCTTTGTATGAATAAGGAAATTTGGGTGGTAATGTTGGCTGATTAACACAATTGGCCAAGGTTTTGGTATAATTTGGAAATGGTTTAAGAAATTAGGGAAATAATAATCAAATTGAACTGCAGATCATAAATTAGTTAGTTTATCTATTGAGTTTTATTGAAAAATAAATAAAAACAAATTAATTTATTAATAAATTCAATTTAAGATGATTTTTAGGGGTCTGATCTGGATCAACAGAAGAAATTAGCTTTTAATAAAATAATTTCTATAAATACTCAATTTTTTAAGTGTTTCAAAAAGATTACGAGAGAATTTTGTCACATATCCAAAGCCTGATCTCTTTATAATAATAATAAAAAATTCTACAAAATTCTATTTCCCAAAAGAAGCCTATTTTTAACCACTGTGCCGAGAGGCAACAAAGCAGAAACACGGCACGAATAGCCAAGGACGTCGGGGACGTTGAGCGGTTAAGGCGGTTCCATGGGGGCGGAGGCAGCCGTAAAATAAGCAGCAGGCAGAATGGCTGGCAAGGCGTCTATTATGCGAAGGCATCATTTAAGGGGATTATTTTATTTGGGCTCTAAACAATAAAGTGGGTTTATTAAAGGCACGCTCCCCATGCCCGCATGCCCGCAGAATCTCCTTCTTCTTCTTCTATGTGTGTGTGTGTCTGTGTGTGTTTAGGAGGAGAAGTAGCTGCAAAGGACGAAGAAGGATGTCTGTGCACAAAAGATGTTTCGCTATAAAAGTGCAAAAATGTGTTTTTCGCTCTTCAGAGTGCCCCCAGTCTCCTGGCATCCTCCTGGCTCCTGCATGCATGCCACCCACTCAACCCTCAACCCCTGGAGTCCTTCGTCCCGAATGCTCCTTCATTATTTCCGCTGCTGTTTGTACAGTTGCGCGAAGCGAGCGACGCCTTGCAGCCACTGCGCCTTGGCTTTATCCCTTTCTCTTAGCCAGCTTTTCTTTTTTTCTTTCTGTATTTTTTTTTTTATTTTTTCGTATTCGTTGTGGCCCGAGGAGCCATTTTGTGTGTGTTGCATGGATTTTAAATTAAGTTTTAATATTCATACTGAGCCGGAGAACACTCTTTTTTTTCCCCGCAACAGCACAAACACTGCAGGACCGCAAACAGCTTCAATTATACACGAGTTTGAGCAGTCAGCAGTGAGCAGTGAGCAGTGAGAACGGTGAGCTACTGCTCAACACATTAGCCAAGGCTTAGCCGCAGGATGAGCAGGACCCAAAGCGTAGAAAAGATGAAATGAAGACACAAGACACAGCTCAGCTGAGCTCAGCTTGTGAAAATCGCATTAAAAGAAGAAAAGCTGATTAGGTGAAAGCAGACTGGCGGGAAATCTAATTGTTTTTTGAGTTCTTTTCAACAGAAAATGATTTCTGCGGATAAAAATGATTGGCTAAAGGCGAAGAATTTATGGTTTTTGTCTTGTCTTGAGTTGAAATAGTAATAGGAGTTGAAAATATTAAATTTTGTCTTCAATTAAGATTGATTTTTGACCAAAATTTAAAGAATTAGATCTTTAAAATGATATAATCAATAATAAAACATGTGAAATATGCTTAAACCACTTCCTTTTCAGTTTGTTTTTACTATATTGTTCATTTCGAATTTATTTCTTAATAAATATATCAAAAAATCAACCCTAAAACTGCAATAAAACTCCCCAAGTTTGCTTGCTAATTTCGTTGTGTAATTAATACCCAGAAAATTTATTCGTGCGTGTCTGTTTCTCAAGACTTCTTCTCATTCCCATGAACCCATCACAAATTAGATAAGATTGCTTTTAACCAAAGGGCAAGGGGGAAATAATAGCAGAGACTATTGAAAAGTCCTTGGCAGGCAACTTCCTTTAACACCAAAGTAACAACCGAAAAAGTTCCCCCAAGAAGATAGTGAAGTGAGGCGAAGAAAACTTTGTGGCGACATATTCCTGGCAGGATGAATGTGGCTACAAGAGCCTGAAAAAGAGAGAGAGCAGAAAGGTTAAGCGAAACGAACTCGCACTGATGGGCGGCCGACATGGGTTAAGGGGCAAAAGTGTAAAGGGTCAATGGGGGCGTGCCTGCAGGCCACAAAATGAAAAGTTTCTCGAAAAACTTTCCAGCTGAAAGAGAGAGAGAGAGACACGAAGAGAGGAAATCTCGAAAAGCAAACAAACGATTTTTGGAAAATACTTTTGCCGTATTAAAATTTGTGCTTCGTGTCATCCTTTTTTGGCCCCACACTTACGTATATATATGTATATGCAAGGATGTGTGTAGTGTGGTGTGGTTTGGTTGCGCTCCTTGAACACAAACACGTCCTGTGGCTGGCCCTGGGAGTGGGCGTGTCCTTATGCGGCTGGCTTTTTAGTGTCAAAAGCTGTCGTCCGCCCATGTCTCCGTGGCACCGCACAAGTTGCCCGGGGCCAACCAAGGAGTTATACGTACATATATAGGGGAGGTTGTGCCCGAAAAAGGTGCAGATGTCGTCCTAAATGCTGCCAAACGACAACAGCATGTTAATGACTCTGACCCCTTGGACAAGACCAGAAAGGAGTGAGAGTAGGAGAAGCTGGATCCTCTGGGTGCGTCTGGTCAGTTTATGTCTTGTCTTGTCTGAGCTGCTTAAGTAATTGGCATACAAATTTACTCACTCGCACACTCCACACTCCACAACACAACAGTCCTTGGTCCCTGTGCCAATTCCCCCGAGGTGCCTCGTTAATGTCTTTCCTTCGTAGGATTGCCTTGTCATTTAGCTACTCCTGCCCGGAGTTTGTACATTAATTTCCAATCCCCCGAAAATCCATGTTGCAACACTCAACACAGCGCACAGCTGCCGCCTGGCTGACATTTTAATTGAATGTCTGTGCGTGTGAAAAGCAAGAAAGCAAGAGATACTTGTACTTTTACGTACCAAAATACAAATTGCTCGAGTGTGTTTTTGGGGTAATGCCTCAAGTGCGAAGAGTTTATTGTAATCGCTACTTAGAGTTAGTCTAAGACATATCCAACCAGGCCTTGTAATAATCAGAATTCCATTTGTTTGTTATTTTAATTTTATAGTCTGGCGTTGCCCCGCAAACATTTCATTTTATTTCGTTTCAATTTCCTTCGAGCTCTGAAACTCACACATGTTCCGGCCGGCAACTGTTTACACAAATTATTATCATTCCAATGCGATTTTCAATGCGTTTATTGCCGTTGCTGAGCCAATATTGATTTTGGCCCGAACAAGACACAACACAGACCCGCCGAAGGACAGCGGCCAGGCCAGCAGGTTCTCTCTGTGTGTGTGTGTGTTTGTAACCAACAATTCATTTCAACGATTGACATTTAACCAACAAGTCAATTGTGTATTATTTTTGGGGAATTAATAATGCGTTTGACAACGTTTATTTGTTTTGCCTCTAATTCAATTTGCCACAAAAATAATACAAAAATAGATGCAAAATTAATTTTGTTTCATTGGTCATCTCTCCTCATTCGGTTTATTTACACTGACGGACAAATGAATTACACAATTCCCGATGAGTGGGAGTGCTGTAAGTGTTGTAAGTGTGGGAAATTTGTGAATTTTGGCTAAATCAACTGCAGTGTGCAGCTTATTTAAAATTTAATTGACTCTGCTAAGGCTAAGACCAATAATTAAATGAATATTTATGCAAATGCCTATATGCATTCGAGAGCAATTCTATGAATAATTAACTCGCCCTGCTTTTCCTTAGATTTTCTTTACACCTTCTACACCTCTTTGTCTGCCCCTCCCCTCGCTTTTGAATCAGAGAAAACGTGCTGCGGCTGCTGCTGCTGCTGTGAGTTCTCGTTTCTCTGTGTGTGGGATTTGTTTTTCGTGAAAGACAATTTACAAGGTGATAATTTTTCCACAGCAGCGCTAAAACAACACCCGAGGATCGTTGGAAAAATAAACAGAGGCAGCGGCAGCGATGATGATGATCTGCTGCAACAGCTGCCATGGCAGCCAAAACAAATAACTTTGATCTGACATTTCCACCATCAGCTGTGCGTGTCAGCAAATTAATCAATTCCGATCGCTTCGTGTTTATGTTTATGTTTTCCCGGCCCTAAGTGACGCGATCCCATTTCGATTTTCATTTCCCCCATTTCCATTTCCATTTCCACATCCATTTCCTTTCCTTTCCTCTCCCCGAGGTGGTAGCTACTATAATCCCCTAAAAAGAGATCTTTCCTCGGGGGAATGTGTTGTGCGTGTTGACATTTAATTGTCGGCCTAGAGCCTCGATGTCAAAATAAATAGATGAAAATTAAACGAACTTATTGGTGGCTCTGTGTTTTTATAGCATTTTATATATGGAAAGAAGATGGGGTCGTTGAGATATTTTGGGAAACACGCACTATTCGAACAGCGCAGAGACAATTAATGCCAAAGCGTTTTTAGCGCTGAAATTGAAATTTTATTGCTGTTCAAGGTGGCGGGGGGTTAATAATTGGGGGTTGGAGAGGCCCCCGAAAGCAATTTATGGGTTTGACAACAGTTTTAGTTTGGGAATCGTTGAAAGTTCTTTATTTACAGGGATTATGAAAAGTTGAAAGATGGAAACTATATAGTTTCCAACTTATTATTAAGAGAATACCATATTCTACCCTCTTTCCCTTAAATCCCTAAATAACTCCCTTTAAATATTTGCCAAATAACCCAACATTTTCAGTTAATAATCAAAAATAAGAGGCTTAAAAATATAACAACCAAAATACCCCGATTCTTTAGAAGGATCAATGATCCTCTTTCCTTTTTAAGCACTGTAAATAGATCCTCTCTGTGCGAAACCAGATCCAAATCCCATTATGAGAGAGCTACTTGTTTTGGAAGGACTTTACCAACGACTCACCACAAATCGGTATCGGAGCATGGATGCTGGGTAATCCTCTTGGTAGCCATTCCATCATTTATTATGGGCTATAATCGCTCTCTTTCTCTCACACACACACACACACACTCCCACGCTCTGCTTCTCCTCGGTCCTGTGTGCTCGACTGCACTATGCGTACGCGTAATCCAGGCTCCTGGATCTGTGAACCCGGATCCTTTGGCCGCCCCCACTTGTGCTTCGATTTCAGTTTTGTTTTTTTGTATTTTTTTCTCAGCGTTTTTTCCTCTTCCACTCTTCCTTTGCTGCGACGCGGGACAACAAATTGAGTTAATCCAAGGAAACGGAATAATAAAACAGGGGCGGCGGGCGGTTTGGTTCTATAAACGTTGCCTCGTCTTGCGTTCAAAAGGTTGAGATTTACGCGAGAAAGGCATTAATGAAAGGAGCTGGAAGCCGACGAGGAGGAGGATAAGGAACTTGGCTCGAGCCAAGGATGGATGCAAGCGGAAGTTGTTTTCTCTACACGCGTTCTTCTCTCCACTTTGCCACTCTCCACTTTCCACACTCTGCACTCTGCACTCTCCTGCTCTTCCGCTCACTGCACTCCACTTCACTTCCTTCCTTTTCTTCCTTTTTTGCTTTTTTTCTTTTTTTTTCTTTTGTTGCACTTCACCGAAAATTTGGAAGCTTGGGAGCTCCTCCTGTTTTTGTTATTTCTTTTCGTATTCTTAATTTAATATTTACTTTGCACTTTGTTTAACTTTTACTCGGGCGCTTTTCTTTTCATTTTACTTTTCCAATTTAAATTCCACGCCAGAAACTTTTTCCTTTGCTTTTTTTTTGGGGGTGGCGGCAGGTTGGCGAAACTTTTGCCGCTTTTCGTTTTATTTCGGGTTCAGGAGGGGTTAACGCAACTTGCTACTTGCTACTTGCGACTTGGCACTTGGTGCACTGATACCAGAAATTCAAATGAGCGCGAAGGCGGCTAAATTGTCGAGAATTCTGCGGGCGCCCACACAATTCTCACGCCTCAAGTGGTGGCCATAATTACTGGTAATCGTAATCGTAATCGTAATCGTAATGGCACAACTGTAATTGTAATTCAATTCAATTCAATTCGCTCGGCCGCCTCTTCCACTCACTCGCAATCAGCAGCAGCAACACTCGACACTTGCACTCAACACACGCACTCCCACACACTCACTGACTGACCAAAGCACGAGACTCGAACGAACAACACGCGCCTTAATTGGCAACCATTAATCGCGCTATCCAAAAAGTGTGCGAATCGGTCAGCACCGGAGACACGGAGACACTGAGAGTGAGCAAAGGGGGGCGAGCAGCAGGAAGCCAGCACCGAAAAACCAAAAACCGAAGACACGGCACTGGCGACGTTTGCGAAAGGACTAAACTGTAAACTCGCTCGACTCTGACGATGGGTAAGACGGAAGTCTCACACACACACACACTCAAACGCACTTGCCACCGCACTCACACTCGCTCAACGCCCGCCATCACTCAGAGAGGCGAAGAGAGAGAAAGAGAGAGTGCGAGAGAGTGTGCACTGGGAGAAATAAGAGTGATTTATTTTCACTGAATAAATTTAAACATTTCACATTTTATTGTACCTTTGCAGGGTAAGGAAGGAAACATCTCCGACCCTATAAAGTATATCATAAAAGTGTTATTCTTGATCAGCATCAACAGTCGAGTCTAGCCATGTCCGCCTGTCCGTCTGTCCTTCTGTCCGTCTGTTCGATTTTACGCCAACTAATCCCTCAGTTTTAAAGCTATCTGAATGAAACTTTGCAGTCAGTCTTTTATATACTGTCACTCCTACATAAGTCGGAACGGGCCGGATCGGATGACTATATCATATAGCTGCCATAGGAATAATAGGAAAATGTTTCGAAAAATATTTATAACTTTGTCAGTTTTCAACATATTTTCATAAAATTTTTGATTAGGCTATATTTTAATATTCCAAAATTTCTGTATTCATTTCATGAAAATCGGACAACTATATCCTATAGCTGCCATAGGAACAATCAGAAAAATAATAAAAAAAAATCATAACATATTTTCATCAAATTTGAAATTCGGCCATTCATTATTATTTTAGAATTTCGTTTTGAATTTAATAGTTCAATTGCAATCTGCAAGGGTATATAAACTTCGGCGAGCTGAAGTTAGTTTTGTTTCTGGTTTTTCCAATGAAATTAATTCTTAATTTAAAAAAATTGTATATAATATTTAAAATTGTTTAAAGCTTGCAAGTTTTTTTTTTCCTAGTGTCCGCCCGCTGCTTAGAAATGGTGAAAGAGCACAGCGTCGGCGTGTGAAAGCCGGAGAGAGTGCAAGTGTGAGAGAGCAGGCGAGAGGCAGAGAGCCAAAGCCAGTACGTGGAGTGCATGTAGCATGTAGCCTGTAGCTGAGTGTGGAGCAATTTCAATTCGTGTGCACTCTGAACTGCTCCACTATGCCCCTGCACTACTCATCCCGCTGCACTTTTTTGGGGTGGAAGTGATATAGTCTTGGTGCAGTCGCAAGGAGGAGAGAGTAGGTGAGCTCAAAAGTGGCAGGCAGGCAGGCAGGCAGGCAGGCTGGAACGAAGAGAGAGCTGAGAGCCAGCCGACTGCCGAGTGAAGACGCAAAATGGTGGCCACCGCAACAACAACAGCGACAACATCGTTGGGGTTCTGCCGCTTTGTTGGTGCAGCAACAACAGCAGCAGCAGCAGCGGCGGCGACAACAGCAAATACAACAAGTGAGCGGCTGTAAACAAAACCTGCGGTTCATGTGTTCAACACCTTGGCAGCGCTGCTGCAGAGCAGCCGCTGGCCAACAGGGGGGTGGATGAGGGGGGGTCATGGCATGGCATCCGAGGTCCAGTTATTTGCTGTTGCTGCTGCTGCTGCCTAGCGGAAATATTGTTGCATACCTTTCAGGGCGGCAGCGATGAGAGCTTAAGTTGAGTTAATTATTGCGAAACACAAACAAACACGTCTCCGGCATAAAAGTCGAATGTGTGGGATGCAAAGTGCAAAGCCGCAGAGCGGTGCGGCATCTAATTGGTGATGCAGCCCAGGTGGGGATGCAGGAATGAGAGCTCGTTTTGAAACGAATGGGTTAAGCGGGGCAAGATATTATATTTTGATTGTCGGCGAGCTGAGTGTGTTGTTAATCTGTGTAGTTGAGTTTAAGGGGAAAAGGGGTTTAAGACTAGGATTCGAATTATCTAAGGTTTTTCGGTGGACTTATTATCAGGATTTGATAAACATTTTTTGAAATTGATCGTGCAGAAATATTAGATTTTTAAATAAGTTTATAAAAATATGAATAAGAAATAAAAAACATATAACATCCAAATATTTTTAGCAACAAAAATCCCACAGATCGAACTATTTCTTTCCAGTGCACATCTTAATTAAAAGATCCTCTACCTATTTCCAAAACTAAAACCTAATTGAGGATCGTCATAAGCGGTTCGCCACACCAAGATCCCTAAACCGAATCAATTGCAAATAAATTGAGCATAAATTCAGGGTTCAAGGGGTGGGAAAGGGTCTCAGATCTGCGATCTAAGATTCTTCACTCCCGTAATATATTACCTAACCTCAAAGAAGAAAAGGACATGCATGAAAAGCAACTCTGGCACACACTCACACACTCTTCTGGCATCCTGAAATACAGAGTGTTCATGAGGTTGAGTGTGTGAGTCCTGTGTGAGTTTGAGTGCCGGAACAAAGGCAACCTTCATGATATCCTCGGATGAGCATTTGGCTGGTATGCAACTTCATTCTCAGCCGCTTTTTTTCTCTCTGCTTTTTCTTCAACATATCCTTGCTGCTGTTGTTGTTGTTGTTTTTCTTGCTGTTATTTCAGGCTCTGTTTATGTACACACACACATACACACATACACACTGGCACAGGGAGCAACGATTACGATAACGACGTCGCACAGACGCGGCAGCGCAGCGGGCGGCAACGTCGACAGCGGAACAACTGTGTGAGCACATTGGCACATTTAACAATGGCTTATATGTACATATAGACAGTCGAGGTCATCAGTTTAAAGACACTTGAACAATTTATATCAAAAATGTAATCATAAGTCAACAAAATATTATCAGAAAAGTATAATTTTTAAAAGAACTACAAGTATTTCTTTTATATTTTTTAAAAATATTATTTTTAAACTCAAAATGTAGCTATTTTCACAACCTCAACTGTACGGAACTATGTGTGGCAAGCGAACAGGCGGCAGGCGGGCGGTGCAGTGAGGCGAGGAGGCCAACTCAGCAGGCGATGCGTGTAAAAAGGATAATTTGTCAATATGTTCGTTCGTTCCGGATTTGCACGGCCTTTGCCGGCAGTTGCCAGTTGCCAGTCCGCCCATTGCCATCATCATTGGGCCGAAATCGAATGGAATGGGCCGGATGGGTCCGGGCTCCGTGTCCTGCCTTCTGGGTCCTGCCTTCGGGCAGGGCCTTGCTTTCCCTCCCTCTCTCTCTGCCCCTGAATGCTTCCCTGAATTCCCTGCCTCAACCCCGACTCCTGTCCTCGAATTCTTTGTGCGCCTCTGCCGCTTATTCAATTGCTCGCTCAGTCAACGCAATCCAGCCTCGAACTCCCACTACCCACTACCCACTGCCCATTCCTACTTTTCCATTTCCCATTTTCACCCCTTCCCCCCGTTTTCAGTTGGTTGCTTCCACCATTCGGTTAGCAATGGTTAATAGGGCTTAGGAGCAGAAATTATTGCCTTGTTCAGTGTGAAGCAGGCCAAATCGGATGAGTATGACCAGGATATTGCCTGCTCTTTGAGTGAGAGCTGTGTGCGGAGTGGAGTAGCCAGGAACTCGATGGTCAAGGGTGGGGCTCTTTCTATGGGTGGAACGATAAACGTTCGATGATTGGGATGCATGGGATGCAGTCGATCCTGACCTGAGTGGTTACACTGGTTAGCAGATGGCATGAACTTTTGACTGAAGGGATTTAAGATTTGGAAATTTTATTAGGGAAATAATTTTTCAATAAATTTCAATAAATTAAATTATTTTTATCAAATTGAAAATTCGGAGAATTTGCCAGAGAATATTTTTATATAATCCAACCTTTGCTTTATAAATTAAATATCAAGGAATAGCTGTTCCTTAAAAAATAATCCTCTTAACTACCCTTTGTTACCTAAGGTTTCCCTTTATACCCTTTGTATGTCCTATTTTTTTACCCATTTTATGGTAACCGATGTCTCATATCCTCTCTAGCCTCCTCACAACCATCAAACTTTATCCAAACTGTCCGCAAAATATGGGAACTTGTTCAAAACCAATTACAGTTCAAATCTCTAGTGGCGAACACATTCCGAAAGGACGATAAGGAAGCAAGTCAGGGGGAAGCAACAATCAGAAACGCCAAAGCAAAGCAAAGTCATCGCCAAAACCAATAACACAATAGACTGCCAGCCACACAGAACTCGACTAACAATCCACCGTCGCCGCTGCCGCTGCCGCTGCCGTCACCATCATCACCACCACCACTCCTTGGGAGAACCACAGAAGCCCTTTTTGCCCTCCCTGAACTCCACTCCCCATTCCCACTCTGGTTTTGCCTCTTCCTCTTGCAATCCCTGTGGGCAGCCTCGAGACACTTCTGCCATCGTTGAGGACAAAACGCTGGCGATGAGATTTTAAAAGCCATTTAGAAAAACACCCTCAGACACAAAACAAATCCACAAAAATACCGACACGGATACCAGAGGATGCCACTCACACTGGCAAACCAGCACAGCATCTATATATATGGATATATATATAGCAACTGAAAAGCAGAGTAGTATAAACGCAAAGCTTACACAAAAGTGGCGTTAAAAATGATGCGGAAACACGATGTTCGTCAGCGAGAAAAGGGCAAGGAGCAAAGAAAGGCAGAAGCTGAGGGACAACCAAGGGGATCGAAGGGAAGGCCGAGGACATTGTCGACAATGAGCCTTCGAGCGAAAACCGCTGCTAAAACTTCACGCTTAAATATTTTTCACACCACATAGCGACAAGTTTGCGAAGACAGGCAAACAGAGTCGAAAGAGACAGCCTCTCGCTGACAGAAAGAGATAGAAAGGGACAAGAGTAAAAGAGCTTGGGCAACCAGAGCGGTTAAAAGTGAGTGTGAGGACTTCAAAATGGCACGAAACCCAACGGAAATGCGAGGAATGCGCGGCGCGAACGGGAAAAGCTTCGAGGCAAAAGCCAGGACACGAGGACAGGGGGACAGGAGGACAGGAGAAGTGAGAACGATGCTAAGTAGACGGCAAACGTCTAAATACCCTTTTCGCCAGTGCCAAATACCCGGCATTCCGACAGGCAACCGCAGCTGACTTGACGGGCAACCTCAGCCTCGGAGCCTGGCAGGATCTGTTACGGATTGCGAATGCCCAACGCCTAGGTGACCTGAGGTCCAAAGCGAAGTCGCCTAATGGACATGTAAAGCCTGTCCAAAAGACAAGTGTAAATCTTAAGAAGCGGTTTGAAAGGAATTCCGCAAAAGAAACCTCTGAATGGCAAAGAATATCTTAATTAAATGAATTTTCTGCTGGCTTTTATGATCGTTTTCAGGAAACCTTTCTGATCTCTTAGAAAAATCTTAAGTTAAGCCAAAAGTCTTGGGAAATCGAATTAGGGATTCAAAATGCTAGCCAAGTTTTCCTTTTAAGAAACTTAAAACTTTACTGAATGCAAATATAAAGTAATTATAGTTCACTCTAAACTTTCAATCACATGAAGACTATTTCAGCGAATGCTATATTCCATTATATATCCTAATTGTAAGCAATCAATATGCTCTCTCTGCGGTTCGTAGGGCAAACGAGCCAAACGAACCGCAGGATGGCGAGAACCCAAATCTAAACCGAAACACAATTGTTAGAAATTAAAAGGAAAACTTTAATCATACCCGCGGGCAGTCGCAGCAACCGGAAAATTCGGGGAATGGGAGGAAGAGAACTAAGTTCCGGGGGTCCGTTTGCAACTGTCTGAGAATACAACGAAACTTTTCCAAGTTTCCGGTCGTGTGTACAATTTTCCGTGCTCATTTCCTCAGCCATTTCCTTGGGCACACACACACACACACACAGAGAGGAACACACGCACATTGTAGCACAAAAGCTGTCCAAAAAGGAAGCAGCAGCAGTCGCCAGTCAAGGAAAACTCACCAACCAAGTCGCCCAGCGTCGCACAATTGTTGTTCTAAGGACGAAAAGGACTTGCAGGCAAACTTCTAGCGGAGGTCAGCGGGTGGCGGGTGATGGCCGGAGGAGTGAAAAGTGCCTGGATGCACAGCATACACATGTAGCGATTACTGCTCTCAGTTGCTCCCAAAAAAAAAAAAAAGAAAGGAAAAGAAAGCCAGCGAGTCAAGTTAGTCCAACTGCAACACTCGCTCTATCTCTCTCTATTTAGTACAGTGGAACTTCTTTAAAACGAAAGGGGGATTTATATAGAATTAAATTAAAGCGAAATAAAGTATAGAGAATATTATATTTAAAGGTAAAATGAGCTCTAAGCCCGAAATTTAAATAATAAAGTCACAAAAATCTTTTATTTGAAAAATAACTTTCTTGTAATGCTAAAATTCCCAACTGGGTTTGGCTGCTAAGCAGAAAATTTTACTATTTTGAAGTCCTATGTATTTAAAAGGTCTAAGATTTAGCAAAACTCTTAAAATACAAATTTTAAATAGTTTTTACGTATTATTTTAATTTTTCTGAAGAAGAAAATTGAAAAAAATTAGAGAAGAACTCACTGTAGCTGCATTTCAGCCTTCATACAATTCGGAAAACTTTTCCCCGACTTCCTCTGCCGCTGACAGACGTCACAGGGGGTGGTGTAAGGATGTTCCCGCTCCGACTGTGCTGAGCTGATCCAAGCTGAGATGAGATGTAGAGCTGAATTTTTGCATGCTATGCTAGCAGGATGCTGCGGTGCTGTCCTGTGTGCACAGTCAGTCAATCAATACGTCAGTTGGGCTCATCAAAAATTCCAATCACAAATTGGCAGAGAGTTGAGAGGCGGCGGCAGTACCATTTTCCACCCATTTCCATCCTCCCATCCTCCTCATCCCTCCCTTAAGCTTCCTTTCCACCTTCCTCGCTTGATTTCCCGCACTTCCTGGCCAGGTCGTGAGGCTGTGGTGGTCGCAAGTCAAGCGCAGGCCCAAGAGCAGGACCTCCACTCACTTGACTGACCTCTGGGTGGATGGACAACAGGACAGGAGGATGAGGAGCAGGAGGAGGCTGATCGGGGACGTCTGGGGGCGTAGGCAATAATGGCATTTAAATGCAGGGTCACGTATCAATTTACTTGGTTATTAGTTACGAGCCCTCGCTTCGGTCTTGGACGAGAGCTCACAGTCCAGTTCGTCCCTCTGCCTCTCACTCTGACCTCTCTGGGATATCTAGATGCGTGCTCCTCCTGTGTGTGTGTGTGTGTGTGCCCCCACTCTTTGCCCCACTTGCCCTTTTGAACCCATGGGCAAATCCGGGCTGAGCGCTCAGTTTGTTGCTCTTTTCGCCCGCTTTGCCAGCCGCTCATAACGGATATGGCTTTGTGCTAAACTGACAGCACAAGCTCCGCACCTGACCTCCACAGTCACCCACTAAGCCCACCTAGAGCCACCCCCTAAAAGCATCCGTGCCTTCCCATCCTGCAGCTATCGGCTTTCCACCTTCTCCCAAAGAGCATTCACAGTCAAAAGTTTTTCACTTTTCAAGTTCTCGCTCTCGGTGTTCGGTGTTCGGTGCTCGTTGCTCGATGTTCGGTGTTTCGGTGGTTGGGTCTCCTGCTCTCAGTGTGCACCAACTCCTCGCTCTCTCCTGCATTGGATGCACCAGCCGAGGAGCACCTATACCAATCCCAACCCCATTTTGGTTGCAGTTTCGGGCTCAAGAAGCAACTAGCAGCAGGCAGGCCATCTTCCAGCCGAGCCTTTACACACACGAATCGTGGCCAGGAGATGAAGCCTTCGGTTCCGCCAGCTAAGAGAGAGAGTTAAAGGGAGACAAAGTCCCTGGCGGGAAAGAGATAGAGACAAAGGCAAAAGGGGGAAACAGGCAGGAGAGCAAAGAACCAAAGCTATGTGGATAGGTGACGGGGAGGCACTACCAGCAGCAGCAGCAGCAGCAGCAGCAGCAGCAGCGCCATGCAATGTGCAACAGCAGCAACAGCGGCTGCGGCGAACAGCGTAACAATCTGCGATACACAGATAAGTAAACTGAGAGAAATTGAAGTTTACTATAAGAAATTAATGAATTTTCTGAGATAAATTGAATTTTTCCACGTGAAATGAATGCATTTTCTGATTATTAATGATCGATTTCCTGAACTGAAAGGATGTAACAGCTTCTGCTTCCCTAAGGCAGCTTTCTTTCCTGTTTTTGTTTAATTTTTGTATCTAAAATTCTAAAAAATAAACAACGAATTTCCTAACTAATTTTTTACAGTGCCTTTGGGGCTGACAGAAAAAAATCATTGGTTGAATTCGGCTTTCCATCGATACCTTGACACAGGCGTCAGAGCTTTGGGAGCGGGTGCACTCACACTGGGATCTCTGTGTGTTGTTGGTTGGGGGTTATAAAAAATATTTGCAGGCTAGAAGGACTTAGAGCGAGCGGGGAGCAAGAGCAGGAAGCAGGAGCAGGAAGCAGGACTAGGGAGCAGGAACCAGAAGCCGAGCGTAGCCATTTAGGGTGAGCAAGTGTTCGGCGACTGCCGCAACAAATCCCTAAACAAGCAACAACAACCGGCTGTGCCACAACACAACTTCCGACGTCGACACCCAGCGTCAATATTCGTACAATGGCGGAACGCAGCCTCGTCATCGTCCTCGCCATCGTCCTCGCCATCGCCATCGCCTACGCCATCGGATTCGCCTCGTTTCCGTCCCTGTGGGTGGCACTGCTCCCGCGGTGCTTCGCTTCTGCTGCATTCTGCATGTAGAGCGGAATTTCCGGTCTAACCTCACAGCGCCCAAGCGGAAATACAAGCGGATTAGCTTTTAGATTTATATACTAACAAACACCGATTAGACAGGTGGCCAGGGGTGGCGGCGAGTCCCTGATCCCGGAGAGAAACCAAGAGAGAAACCCAATGGAGAGCGGGAAATATGCCAAGAGAGAAAGGAGGAACTAGCCAAGTTGGGAAAAGGGGTTTCCCGAAGAGAAATGGAGAGAACTGCAGGACTAGGAGCCAACCGAGAGAGAGAGACAGGGAATTGGTTTGGGGACAATGGAGAAATAGTGAGAGGAAGAGGTAGGAGCAGGCAGAGAACTCTTCTCTTTTTGCCAGCTTTTGTTTTTGTTGCTGCTGCTGCTGCTGCTGTCGCTTTTGGCATTGCATTTTAGTGTTTCCTGCTCGAAGTTCAAATGTGAGAATATTTTCCTATTTTCCTTCCCTCTCTGTCTCCCTCTCTCTCTCTCTGTCTTCCCCTCTATGTGTGTGTGTGGGTAGCGTATTGGTGTTAATTTTTCAGATGCCAGCCAACTTTGGGTTATTTTCCAACTAATAGAGCGTGCACTCAACCAACCCGAAATCGAACTGAGAAATTCAAGGCGAAACTATTTTACGAGCATTTTTTTGTGTTGTTTCGTATTTTTTTATTTTTGTTTTTGTTTTTGTTTCTGGTTGTGTTTCTGGCTGTGTTTTGCCTTTCTAAGTTCAATATTGCACTGCTTGTTAAATTCCGAAAATAAGAAAACAAGAATACAAATGAAAATTTCAAATATTTCTGCTCAAAAAGGCTTACTTGGAATTGTTTTTGAGGTATTTTTGGAAATGGTATCAATGTTACTTTTGATATTTGAAGGGAAATAGTTCATTATTTGAGGAAAACGATTTTATAATATAATCAGGGAATATTTTTATGATAATAAGACTATATTCTAAGAAAGTATTTGATGAGTTTCTTAATAATAATAAGAAATATAGGAAATATTATAAATATAATTTTAAAATATTTTAATGAGTTTTGATAGATACAAAGTTTAATTAAGATTTTTAATAATAAAATTACAATTGATTGAAAAAAAACACCTGCTGCTAAGATATGGTTTATAATAGTCAGAATTTATATAAATTCCACACAAAGATAACTCGAGAGAGCTTAAATCACTCTAATTTTTCAAAGATTTTAATCAAATGCTAAGAACTCAACTCAGAAACACAGATTTCTGAAGCAGACATAATTGTCAAACGAGAAATGTGTAGTTTCAAATCAAATTAAGGACAAGTTGAGACAAACTTTTTCCCCCATATATCATCTGTTGAGAAAATGGCAAGCTCTACTAATTCCCCTTTTTTTTGTGTGTGTGCATTCTAATTCCTTCGTGAGGATATAACTTTCAGGGGCTGCTTTACCTGCACAAATCCCAGACACACTATTTGTTCTATATACAAAAGCATACTATATATATGCTGTACAGTGCACAATATATATAGATATAAAGCATTTTTTTGTGCTCTACTTGGGTATGCTTGATGCTCCAAGGAAATGGTTTGCCACCTTAAAAAATGCAATGAAAGTCGTCGTCAAATTGTCATAAAAATGCGATAACTTTGTTTTGTGTTTTTGTTGTTGTTGTTGTGGCGGGGAGTTTGCTTGTTATTGTTGGCATCGCTTTTTTGTTTTTGTTTTTTTATTTTTGGTATTTTTTGTAGTTGTTGTTGTTGTTGTTGTTAGTGTTGGTGTTAGTCTATTCTTTGTGGAATTTTCAGTGTTACTGCGGCTGTGAGCTGTGGCCGGGGTGTTGTCGTTTTGCCAACTACGAGAGCATGATAAATTTTTACGATGTTGCCATAACAATAAACCGAGCTTCGGCTGGCTCCGGCATTCCAGCGGCATGTGAAAAGCGCGCGCGGAAAATGCAGAACGTGAAAAACTAATAAAAATCTGCTGCTGCTGCTGTTGGGAAGCTGCGAAAACTTTTATGGCCAAACTACGCGTTCCATCACAACGCAGCAGGAAAAAGGGGTAAAAAAGTGGGGCGGTGGGAAAAGGAAAAGCTGGGTGGCGGGGCGTGATGGGTGCAAATGTGAAAAGTGCAAAAATAGCTCAGGTGCAGGAACGGATAAGCGACCAAATCGTCAAAAGGGCTGCGCTTCAGGGGGGGGATAAGGGGTTTTTCCGAGGGAGTTTTCCGCTTACCCACCGGCATAGCTGACTTTTGTGTCAAACATGGCAGCATCTCCCCGCCGGTGGCACAACCCCATTCCATCAACTTGCGTTATCCTGGAAAGTTTTTAAAGCTCAGGACAAAAAAAAAAGGTGGAAAAATAACATTTTGTATGACAATGAACGATTATTTTTCATAAAAGTGCGAACTTTGATTGACAGAATCACAGGGAGGCAAGGAGATAAGCTGACATGGAAATATATATTTCTATATATATTTTCTTGAAGGAAAATGGCAAACTATCGCATAAATAATGTTTTCTATAAAGAACATTTAGTATATAAATCGAGGTCGTCAGCTAAAAATAACTTGCTTCTTTTTACTGAGAAAACAAGGAGAGAAAAAGGAGAAAATTCCTAGCAAGAAAGCTTAGGTATTCCGTTTGCATATCCCAGATATTTAGTTTAAGTTTTACAGGTATTACATTTTCATTAAATTTTAAAAGAAGAACAAATTATGAAAGTCCAAGTTTAACCAGAAAATTCTGTTTATTTTCTTAGCACTTATGAGGATAATCAAGACGTCCTTTAACTTGAAATTATACTTTAAATAGTGTTTTTTTTTAGTACAAATTGTATCCTTTTTATTTCCCTTCCCCTCACTCTTCCCGTAGCTACTTTTTCTATATTTTCCTAGCATTTTTCCTACAAAATTCGCTCCAAGACGATAATTCCAAAAATCGTAGCATACATTTCAGGGCAAATGGTAAATCCCAACCTTTGGTAATCCTTCTCTGCCTACGATTGGCCCCTTTGCCGATCAATCAACCAAGTCACGAACTGAGTGCTCGTTTTACATAAACTTTTTTTGGTTTTTGGACCTGGGGCACAAATGCACAAACACATACATATACATATACATACACATATACGAGAGGGCAGGAAGATACAGCCAAGTTGATGTCACCAAACCATGAAAATAGGCTCCAGTCACTGCCGGATTTTGGATGCGTTTTTTGAGGGGCAGGGATGAGCAGGACAGGGCAGGAGAGTAAACCCCTTGTTTGGCTTTGGGATATTTTTGGATTTTGGTTTTGCAAATGGATTTATAACCCCTTGTGTGATTTTATAGGCCCTTAAGCCATTGTTCAAATAACCCAGCGTGCCAAGCCACCAATTCTCCCCTGTCAATCCTACACGTTCCTATCCTTTCTCTGCCCCCTGTTTTATCCAGTTTGTTGACTGACTCGCAATCCTGGATTCATGGGCGGCGTATGCGTATCCTTCTAATGATATTTGAGCAACGGATGTGTATGTAAAACCAATAATAAGACGACCACACACAGGGCCCAGTTGAGATGGGGAAACGGTGGTTGCCAATGGCTAGAAGGACGAATCGATAGATAGATGGTTGGCAGGATGCCAGGCTACGTGGGTGGACGAACCAGTAACCGGGTGGTGTGGTGCGGTGTGGTGTGGTGTGGTGCGTTCAGGCCGAAATGGTTAACAAGTGGTGCGTGTATCAATTCAATTGAATTTGCAAATGTTGTTGTTGCCCACTGATGCATGAAGGACCCATGGCCAGGATGAATGCCCAGGAGCATGAACAGGAAGGAGTAGCAGAAGTAGAGGTAGAAGCACCAGCCGCATCATTATCATCATCAGCAGCAGCCAACTGAAGTATTTTATGATGTATCCCAATGCCACTTGATGTTTGTCTTTCGATATCGTTGGGCAAGGGAAGGATATCGAATCCTGCCAAGAGGATTTACTCAGTTCAACTCAGGGGGTTGCTTCACGAAGGAGTACTACTTGCCCAAAAAATATAAGAAGAAGAAAGCTGGAAAAGAATACTCCAAGGAATACATAAATTTCGATGGCCTCAGAAATTCAAAATATGCTCAAGATACACCAAGCGAAAGAAAGAGAAATAAGAAATAAAATCCTCTTAAAATTGCCTTTATAAGATTTCAATATTTATTCAAGAAAGCTAAGAATTTTCTTTACTGTATTTCCTCTCTTAAAGCTCTTTTTATTTTTACCCCCTCGAAACCATATTTTTATTTTAAAAAGAAATATTTTTCCTTGCCGTAATCAGCTTTGGTCTGAAACGATTTTAACACTTTTTCGCTTAAGCAAATGAGCGTTAATTAAAAAATCGTGAGGCGGCACAAAAGAAAAGTAAGAGGGGGAGGCGGTAATAAATGCCATTCAACAATAAAAACAACAACAACTTCAGAAAACCAGCAATCGGAAACAACGTGGCGAGCGGGCAAAGCAATGGCAACAATTCAATTAAAATGCCAAAGGGGCCCCCTCTTCGGATGGCATGCAAAGTGCTCAGGGGAGCGAAATTAACCCCTATAAACTCGTAATATGCTCAAAATGATGCACTTAAAAACACATTAATCACATCGACAATTATGCCGGACGCATGCAGGCGCTGTGCCTGTGTGCGTAAGCGACAAAGTGAGGTGAGTGCCAGCGATATGGTGGAAGGGGAGCAGAAAGAAAAGAAGCCGCCCGCCCGCCGACACGTGCTCTTAAATACTCTCGGCTTACCCCGAAATCTTCTGTGAAAACGGGGAAAAATTAACAAGAAAGCAACCACCATGAAAATGAATAAAAAAATACCACAGAACACAAAGAACACACTTTAAAACGTATAATAAAAGTTGCCTATTAAATTGGTAATAAATATTTAAATTGGCGATAAGAAAAAAATCGTTTTCTACATTAAATTTTCTGAAATGCAACCAATTTTCGAAATAAAAATGTCTTAAAAATGCAGAAGATCTAAGGAATATCCCTTGTTGGTGTTTTATAATATTACATTTATATTTTTATAATCGTTTAAGGGGTTTAAACATATTATAAGCAAATCTTTTGATAAACAAATTAAGTTTTGTATGCAAAATGCAAATAAGTATCGATGTTTACCTATCGAATTTATTTAAATTATGGTATAATCAGTATCGAAGTACAAAAATTAATAAGAAAGCTATCGATATTAACTTATAAAGTTTTTCGAATTTATTGACTTATCTAATTTGCGTTTTAAATAAATTTTATAAGTAATAATATGAATTTCTTCTGTAATTCCCATATCAAACATCTTAATGCGTACAATTTCGATACACTTATATGTATATCTATAATTTAATTGATTCTCCCGTAGTAATTTCTCACAGTGCACACCGACTGGACCCCATTGCACGCAGAATTCAAAGCATAAAAGCTTTCGTGTCGTCATTAAAAACTGTTTTTGCTAATTAAGTGCTCAATTGAGCATTCAATTTCACACACACACACAAAGCCGGCACTGGGGATGGCAAAAGAGGAGTGGCTGGGTGAAGTGGGCCAAAAAAGGGGGTTAAGAAGGGGGAGGGGGGCAGAGGATGGAGAGTACACAGGCAAACACAACAGCGAAACAGGGTAAATAACCACCCAAGCAGAACAAAAGCAACAACAACTGTTAAAGAAACCCAGAAACAGAAACAGAAACCAAAGCAGAAGCAGAAATATCAACAACCTCCCTCTGTTACCCAACTCCAACCTCCACCATAACCACATCCTCATCCTCCTCCTTGCCATTCTTCACCTACGGCCAAGGCAAACGGAATGAAATGAACGAAAGTATAACAAAGTTGGTTTATTTGCTCAGTTAATGCAAAATGATTCCCCCGGGGAGCGGTGAGGAGTCAGCGTTGCAAGTGCACAGTGGAGATTGCCATAAAATGCTAGATACAGTGGGTCTTGTTATATGAAAAGTCAAGTTAATAAAAGTATTTCAAGTCTCTGAAGATCTGAAGAAGAAAGATTTTGAAAAAACCAATGCAGTTTTTAGGAGATTTTGGAACTTCTGTAGATTTTTTTTCATATTTTTTCTATCAAATAGGAACTTTCTATCTATATAATAATAGATTTTCTTTTAAAGATAAAGCCTACCATTTTTATAATTAAGATTTAAATGAAATAGACAATTGAACCTCATATTTTAGTATTTTATGCCATTTTCTTTCAAGTTACAGCACCACAGCAAGTTTCCTAATGTAATTTCCCAAAAGATCATAAATCTTTCCATCTTTCGTATCTTTTCTATACCTTTCACGACGCAATTACCATTAAGATATCAAAATTTCTTCTTGTGCATCAAAGCAAAAACCCAAAAATCACAATGGGCACCAGCCACGAGAGCAAATGAGGGCTCTGAGGAAGGGGGCAATAAAAATGAGTAAGGGAAAACACAAACAGAACCCGACTCGACATAAGGGTAAACACGATTCAATAAAATTACGCTGAAAAGTATGCAACAGAAACAAGCAAACAAAGTGCTCCTCCGTGGGCGAAAGTGGGCATTGGGGGGGACGCAGTGAAAGCTGGTCTGAGCTCATAAAGCAAACAGTTACTAGGCGCTGACGAAGAACTGAATAAACTGGGAATGAATGCCAAAGTAAACGTGGCGAAAAAAAGTGCAAAAAAGCAGCAACACGAAGCAAAGAAATACAAAACCAAAACCGACAAAACGAAAAAATAATAAAGAAAAAAAAAACGAAACAAAACAAAAGTACGCCAAAGGAAACGAAGAGAAAAAGTACTTAAAAAGCTCACAAGCAAATATTTATAACAGTAAATCACTTTGGCGCTAGCACACATACACAAACAGACGGCGCCAGGAGGTGGGCCAAGTGAAAAGTGCAATAAAAGAAGCAACAATGCCACACAGAACGAAATCAGAGGTGGATTATATAAAATTTATATCAAATTTAGAATTCACAACTGACAGTTTGCTTTTTTCCTCGATTGTTGATATTTCGATAACACATTTTGATCAGAAAGGACCTCTATTTTATCGATATTGTCGATATTTTCACATAATAAGATGGGGATCGATATACACAATTTTTTTAGCTTAGCTAACCTTGTTCTGAATAAACTTTTTATATTTTCTGGCTTCGTTTTAAGTTAAGCTCTTTCGCCCTGTAACAATAAATAAATGTTCCTATAAATCTATCGATTTAATCGAAATTATCAACAAATATATCGTTATTTTTCCCGTGTGCACTTACAGAAGCGAAAACTCTACACAAATGTTGTTGAATGTCTGCTTCTGTTACTGTTTCTCGCCAAGGACCAACTGGCAAATATTTAAATTCATGCGCTAAAGCACACAATAAAAACGTAAACAAATACAAAGTAAATATGGCGGCGACAACAACAACAACAAGAAGAGCTGAAAAAGGAAGCAGGAAAATCGCGTAGTTCGTGTCTTGGAACCTTCACCCCCACCACCATCTCAGTTTCCTTCCGTTCGTCCTTCCTTTTTCCGAGTTGCAGCACTCGGAGGGTTGATAAAATTCAAAGTCAGTCTCCGTATATGTATGCGAGTCCTTAGTTGTTGTCAAGTTTTTTAATTAAATTTGCGACTGCAATTTTTGCAAAAAAAAAAAAAACAAAAAATAATAAAGACTTGCAAGTTGAGAACCCAAAAAGTTTTAGCATAGGAATTAGCTGCAAAAAGGGAGCAACAATAAGATTATCCTTGGCCAACAACTTTTTCCCCTGGCAAGAAAAAGATCTCATAAACCCGGCTGGGCTAATAAAAATCTTTCACATTCTATACGGGCCAGTAGAAAATGCAATTTGAATATGGAAAAGTTTGTGCAAATAAATGCACTGCATTTTTCAGGCGAGAACCAAAAATGTAAATATTTTTGCTGAGCTGCCAGCCGTCTGCAATTGTCGGAAATAAATCGATGCCTTCAAATTGAATGGGAAAAATACAAAAATTGTTACGGCTAACTCGATGTTCCGGCCGAAATCGAACAAAAGAAAAAATAAAAACACTGTGAACAACCAGAGCTCTGCCCCAAATAAATATGTTTAACCAAATTGCTAACCAACAAAGGCCCCCTGCGAGCGAAAAAGGACGAGTCAGGCGTAACATATTTATTGACATTGCGGTTGCCGGACCCAGGACCCACTAGCGAGAGATGGGGAGAGAGAGCCGGAGAGACCCAAACCCGTATCCGGGACACACACATTGGATTTCAGTTAGCAGTTAGCTGGCAAGCAACCACCACTAACCACTGACACCAGGGCCACAAGCCCCACGATACCTCAGAATCCAGAGTCCCGGGCCCCCGTTCAGATACCCCAGAAACCACCGAATGAGTGGCACTTGCAAGTGTGGTGTTTATGTTCCATACATCAAGGGTTTATGGGCTAAACGTTTATGTGTCTGGCAACAACAAGCTTTTAAAGGGTTTCCCAACACACGCCCATTCATATACAGTTGATATTCGAAAGCTTAAACTTGGAATAACCAAGGAAAACTTCATTTGATCTTCTGAATAATGATCTTTCCTAACTCAAACTCATCTTGCTATAGCTTGGCCTTTCAAATATATTTTTAAATCTTAGAAAAACTCTCTCTTTTAAACAAGTTTAATTCATAGAAGCTCCACTGTATTCAAAACCATATGTGGGGGGCGGCATACTAAGAGTCAATGCTAAAGTTTGCCTTGGTAGCGCCACTTGAAATTTCACTTACACCCACATGGAATGCCTTTTTGTGTGTGCGAGTTGACGTTGCACACTTCGTTGACTCCCAAAAGACGCCCATACTCGAACGGTTGACCTCAGACGTCCGCCCAACCACCCTCAACCTCCCACCTTTTGATAAGAGAGGAAAAAGGGATGGTGGTTGTGGGCTAACGTATTACAAAATGTATTTTATCTTCATCGATTGGCAGAATTTATATGTTTTTTCATGCCACATCAGCGCTTTATGTGCCCAAAGAGAGAGAGAGAGAGAAAGAAAGCGAGTGAGAGATGCAGAGATAGAGCATGGGGAAACCCCTTAAGTGAGTTGAGGTTATGTGCTGACAGCTACGAGCACCAACATATGCATATCTCGTGATTCTGTGTGTGTGTGGGGGGGATAAATCAGCTGCTGCTAACAGATGATGATGATTACAAAGGGATGAAGTTGTAAGGCTGCTGCGATGCTGCTCAGAGCTAGGACCAGACCAACAAAGATGTAAAGCGTGCTGCTCGGAATGGAAATTGTCCTGTCGAAAATGGGTGATAATAAACTGGTTTCACATGCGAATCAATTGAAGCTAGCGGTTGGGAATGATGCTATTTGGGGGATAAGAAAAAGATGTATCTTGGAAATTTCTGGAGGATATTTAGAATTAATTTGAGGATTAATATACAAATATATTAATTTGTATTTTATTTGATAAGCAAAAAGTAAAGTAAGTAAAAAGAAGATAAACTTCTTAATAACCAAAGCCAAGCTAGAAACCCCATCAGATCTCAAATTTTTATAAAGCAATTTGCCTCTGAATTCGTACTTGAGAGTTTTAAGCGAAAAATTAAAATTATAGCAGAAGGAGCGTCGCCCTTCTAAGACCAATCTTCGGGTTGTTCCATTTTTGATTTGTTTTTCAAGAAACACCTTTTAAGAAATTGCTGTTAAAATTACATCTTCTTCCTACCTAAATATTAAAAATAATATCCCAAGTAAAAACATACCCAAGGTATATTAACATTTAATGTTTAAGAATTTTGCATTTTTCTTCCTTAACATAAATGAGTCATGAATTTTCCCGGTTCATGGCAAGTACCGATTATGTGAAATTTAACACCCACCGTGTATTAAATATTCACGGCTAACGAAAATCACCATAATCTAAGGCTAGAAGTCAATTTTTGCTTTGCATAATTCCCCTTAAATTACACACACCACAACAAAGTCCATTCCTCGACACGAATCTCTTCAGCCTGCAATCATGTTTGCCAATTATGCAAATGACGATGCGACCCACTGTGCGTGCTGGGACCCAACCACTGTGGGGCATAACCGGGTAAATACTCTCCAAACACTTGGCTTCGTGTTTACCACAATTTACTGCGACTCGAGTCAGCCCAAAGGAAGCAAGAGTTCCAGCAAAAATAAATGCACATTTTTCGCCCACAATTTCCTGGAAGTTCCTAAAAGGGGGGGGGGGGGGGGGGGGGGATGGTGAAAAAATAAAAGCGGAAAAGGGGTTCGGGGAGAGGCGAGCACAATAAACTCAAAAACGGAAAAGACGGAAAGGGTCGAGACGGGGGCACGTCGTAGTTTGCCACAAGCCAAATATGTCTGTGTCTGGGCCTTTCTCTTCGACACTTCTGCCACCCCCTCGCCAGACCACCACCACCCAACCCTCGTGCCACACCACACTTTTCTTTCAGTCTCGTCCTCGCATTCGTGTCTGGAAAGTGTGGCAATAAAAAGGATAATGTAACTGTTATTCTACGCAAAACGGAAACGAAGGAGGGGTAGCTAGAGGTTGAGACTTTTTGGGGGGGGGGGGGAGGGGCAAGTGCTT
>VNJQ01003177.1:0-24994 GCA_008042515.1 Drosophila truncata | reverse complement strand
TCTGTCTGTATGAACGCCTAGATCTCGGAGACTATAAGAGCTAGAGACACCAAACTTGGGACTTAGACTTCTTATATCTGCACGCAGATCAAGTTTGTTTTAAATTTTTGCTGCTCCCCTTTTTTGGGGAGCTATTTGAAAAAAACGTATATCTCCTAAATTTATAAAGTTAGGTAAACTATATTCACAACCTTGATGTATTTTATCAAAATACACAGATTGTATAAATTTCATTACGATCGTACAATAAACATCGGAGATATAGTCTTTTTACTTTATACTTATTATGTATACAAGAGGCAGCCAAGGCAAAGGGCTCCAAATAACACATGCACCAATACACTTGCAATGGTCACATTCTTTGCCTGTATACATACAGCGAAACAAAGTCACAGCTATTTCTAGAACGTTCGTTAAAGTAATTGTAAGTTGTCTCGAATTCAATTCACGGGGAGCGGTCCAGGGTACAGGGTATTCTACTGTCGGGACACCCGACTGTATGTCCATCTTGTTTTTTTCTAAATTATCGTAGTAATTTAAATTTTAAAAGATTTTCCTTTATTTATTGTCATATTTCTACAAAAATGTAATGTGTTTCTATTCTTATTTCCAAGCCAAGGATGTCTAAATAATGCTTTATATCACTGGTATATTAGCATATATTTTTTTCTAATTAAAATTTGTAAACATTTTTTTAAATAAGAAATTATATTAGTTGCCATTCAAGAACATTAGTTTCACGGGAATTTCGGTTCCAAATACAAATTTTGTCGATTTTTTAATTTTTTATTTTTTTTTTAATTTTATACTAACAAGAATGAAAACTAACTTCGGCTCGCCAAAGTTTATATACCCTTGCAGATTGCAATTGAACTATAAAATTTAAGACGAAATTCGAAAATAGTAATCAATGGCTTAATTTCAAATTTGATGATATAGTCGTTTGATTTTTATGAAATTAAAACAAAATTTCTGGAATAATAATAAATGGCCAAATGTCGATTTTGATGAAAATAATTTGAAAACTGATAAAATTATAATTTTGTCTATCATTTTTCTGCTTGTTCCTATGGCAGCTATAGGATATAGTCGTCCGATTTTCATGAAAATAAAATCGAAATTCTGGAATAATAATAGGTGGCCAAATATCAAATTTGGTGAAAATATTTTGAAAACTGAAAAACTTATAATTTTTGTTCGAAAAATTTCCTGATCATTCCTATGGCAGCTATATGATATAGGCGTCCGATCCGGCTCGTTCCGACATATGTAAGAGTGATAGTATATAGAAGACTAACTGTATGTACGAGTGAGAGTATATAGAAGACTATTTGCAAAGTCTGATAGCTTGAAAACTGAAGGTCTAGTTTGCGTGTTATCGGACAGACGAAAATTTTTAACACTATTTTAAACTACACTTTACCAGTAACGCTGTTTTTGTGTTTCATAATTTTGATTGTGACATTTTGTCAATGACAATTTTTTTTTTTTATTTGTTTTTCACTTTTAAAAAATCACAAAAACAAAAACATTTTTGTGGTATCTTACATCAAATTTTTATGTATAACGAATGTGGGACGAAATGAGAAGCTTCGGAACGAAAAAAAACATATAGAACATCCGTTCAACGGATGGGGGAAGGCAGATGGAGCTGTGTGCAAAGTATTTAGCCTTAAGGAGGTTGCATATTCTTCGGCGTTTGAATATAATATATATTTATAATCGTTTATCAATTTTATTTGTAATTTCAGATCAAATTATCAGTGAACATGAAAGCAAGTCAGTTGTCTTACAATGCCCCGTTAATGAAAACAAATGCGGAAAACTTCATTCACTAAATTGGTTTAAGGGCGATGATCGCATTGCTGCCATGCTTCTTGGTGAAAATAATGCGACAAGTGTTAATAAAAATTTTGAAGAAAGGTAAAAAAAAAAATTGTAATATAAATATAGGTTCATGAATTTATATTTGGTTGATTACAGGGTGACTGTCGAGCAAAGTCCATACAGACTAGTAATTAAAGACTTGAAAATAAGTGATGAAGATATTTATCTATGTGATACAACATTCTTCATACCAGAAGAAACATGTGATAACTTCAATGGATATCGAGTTGAATTAAGAGTCTTAGGTAAAGAATTATTATTAGTACTGACTTTCCTAACTTGCATGCATATTTTTTTGTATATTTGTATATTTATATGATACTTCCTCCAGAGTAAAAGCAACACGAAATAAATAAAATTAAAATATAAGAAAAGAAGCAAATCTCGGCCCGTTTGCCGCCCATATATGTAGAGGTTGCATATACTAAAAAAATTCGACGTAGCTGATGTTCCATATTTCATGTCCAAGTATTGATTCTTGAGCCGGTCCTGAAGATATTTTTATACATTTCTCTCCTGCTTTTGTTTCATTTGTTGTTGTCAAGATAGCTCTGTATTATCAGGTATCCTGAGATTTGGAATCGTCTTTTCAGAGCAAAGAGAATGCGCTTTTAACGTCCAGTGTTGCTGGAAATACCGGTTTCAAGAAGTGGTTGCCTTGTTGGCTACTGACCGCTTGGTTAACGACCTCTGCAATGGTCGATCTGCCTTGACTAAAGCCATACAGCATCGGGGAAAGATCGCTGCTGATGGCCGTGGCTTGATCAGTTTCTCGAGTAACTTCCCGGTTGTGTTAACCAATCGTTGGAGCTTCCATTGCAGAGGCATTTCTATATCTCCGTTATGCTTTTCCGGATGGCAGTATTTAAGTCCTTCTTGGATAACCCTCGAGAAGCGGCATCAGTTCTAAAAGCTTTTCTTTTGTTCACCAATACGCTTCTTGTCCTTGTCTGCGAGGATTGCCCATTTATCATTGCAGTGCTGCAACCCTGTTTTCTGGTTGTCATTCTGACGGTTCTGTCTTGCGTCAATTTCTTGTATCAGTCTTGCTTTGTCTAGTAGATTGATGTTCCATACTTTTCTCGTTGGTGCTAATGTACTCCCTTCTTTTTTTGCTGTTAAGCATTTATATATCTATGGTCCCTTCCGTTGCAGGTGTCTAGGACTTTCCAGTCGGCGAGTGTTGTGCGCGCAGTTTTCTGTCACTAAGGTTATGTCGGGGATTGTGATCTCGTTTCCTACTCTACTGAATGTCGATATTCCGATTCTTCCAGCCATATTTATTCAGTTGATGCCATACCCCATTCTTGAGCTCTTGAGTTAAATTAAGTTGCTATTATAAGGTTTCCTCCTATTTGCCTTGCGTTGTCTTCAATAAGTTCAAGTTTCGTCTGGAAAGTCTGAAAGTCGTCACTTGGGGTCAAATAAGTTTTTGTTTTAAAATGGCATTTTCCTTTTTTGTCGCTTCTGTGTGAAAGCGTGACCACGCGTGGTAGGGTCCGGGATCGAAATTGCCACCGTCTTTGTGTCGTCTTCTAGCCAAAGACCTTCCTCCCGTTTCTTATACTGTTCGCTAATGATAACGTCAATTTGGTTTTCCAGCACAATTTGGTGCAGCAGGTCATTTGCCGTTCTGCTTCTATGCATATTTGCTTGAAGAATGTCCTAAGGAGGTAACCAACGTGGCTCCTGTTCTCTGATGTGCATATGCAGCATCTTGGAGCTTTAGTGCTGGTCTTCATTTTATGACCACTGTCACCAGATCTGATGCAAATGTCCAACCCCGAAACATTTGAAGCATCTCTTTATATCGAGACAACGCATCACCCGGCACCTAGTCCGCCCTATTTTTATACCCTGTACCAAAGGTACAAGGGTATTATAATTTTATGCGAGTGTGATATTCTGTAACCGGCAGAAGGAAAAGTTACCTAAATATTGGTAAGGACCACTTAAGGAGTCGATATAGCCATGTCCGTCTGTTCGTCCGTCCGTCCGCCTGTCTGTATGAACGCCTAGATCTCAGAGACTATAAGATCAAGAGACACGAAACTTGGGATTTACACTTCTTATATCTGCACGCAGATTAAGTTTGTTTTCAATTTTTGCTGCTCCCCTTTTTTGGGGGAGCACTTTAGAAAAAACCCGTATATCTCCTAAATTTATAAAGTTATGTAAACCATATTCAAAACGTTTGAGTATTTTATCAAATTACACAGATTGTCTAAATTTTTTTGCGATCGCGCCATAAATATAGGATATATGTATACTCTTTTTACTTTATACATATGTATTAATTATACAAGAGGCAGGCCAGGCAGAAGGCTCCAAATAAATAAAAACGTGCAGTATACATTTTAGTTTAGTTATTAGGATTGCTCGTGACTAAGTTGCAGTCTAACGAAACGTTCGTTAGAGTAATTGCAAGTTGCCCGAGTTCAATTCCAAGTCAAAATTTTTATATTTTAGCAAATAATTTTTTTTGTTGTAATTTTTTCCTGTAAATCAAAAGAATTATAGTATTTAATACTTAGAAATAAAAAAAAATTGTATCAAAAAACTATACTTATTATTTAAAATTAAAAAATTTTCTCATGCCTTGCGGTGGAATTAAACCCAAGCCAATTTCTTACGAAAATGCATGTGCAGCCTTAACCACTGAGCTATCGACTCAGCTCGCGGAGTGGAAGTCATTTTCATTATCAGGGGTGCCACAGAAATCACTAGGGATTTTGCTTTCCGCGGAAACCATTTCCGCGCAAATATTTCCGCGGTGCCACAGCACTTCGAGTGAATTCATTTTTTTAGCATGTTAGCAAACCTTTTTGAACTTGGCTGCTGAGGGTGGCAACCCTCTCAAGTTCAAATTTCCCTAATATTCGTTTAACATTATTTTATATTTTATCATTGCAGAGCAACGGGTTTTATTAATTTAAAATTTAATTTAAATTTTTAAATTTATTTATGTATAGCTAATTAATTTAAACAGCTAATAAAAACAAAATAAAAATTTAAATTTTTGGCGCGTTAAATTATAAAAGTTGGCATCGCTGACCCAGACTTCGAAAAACAGAATCAAACGAGTTGGCAGCACTGCACTTTAGCGGATTTAGCGCTGATTGAGCGCTGATTCATTCAGCGCAAAATACTTCCGCGGATTGGCTGTGGCACCGCGGAATGAAATTGAAGTGAAATTTAGCGGAAGCGATTTCTGTGGCACCCCCGATAAAGAAGAGTTCAAGCACAGAAGAACCTTCTTCAAGATGCGCCACTCTGCGACTGAACGAGCGTACTCTCGCAATCAGTGTGCGAGCATAAGGATGAGAGAGCGAAAAATCCGAGCGCACACGAAGCTACGGGGCCTGCCGCTAACAGCTCTTGGGGCCTGTCGCTACAAAATTTTTGTGTCCATTTTCGTTGTATGAAATGAGTAGTCTATATGTTGTATGGTTAGTGGCTGTACGCTAAAGTAAAAAATCCGATTCTCGCACTGATTTATCTATATATCTGCACGGTCAAACTTCACCGCGCTGAACGCGCAGTGTTGACTCGTTGCAGGGTCTAATTTTCACAGGATCCTAAAACTGTTTTATAATTTTGTTAACACTAAACGTAAGCCTTCAAGGCATCCTTCCTCGCTTTCTTTTGAAAATAGAACCGTAAATGATGATCAAGCAGTTGCCCATCTTTTTGCCCAGTTTTTTTAAACAAGTTATTCTATCACCACTGAACATCGAACCAAATCGAACCTTATTTTCAGTCCTAGTTTATTCATAAGCTGTCTTCTTGTTGATCTTCTTCGTGTTAAGCCAGTTTATTTGCCGGCGGCCGACGGAATGCCGGGCTGTGTGATTAGGTGCCGAAGCCCTGTAAACTTTCCTTCTGAAATTGTTTACCTTATCTTATAAACCTCTCACTTTCCCCTTATTTGGAAGGAATCATTTGTTATTCCTCTCCACAAAAAAAGGTAGCAATCGGATGCCAACAACTATACAGGATGTCTAAATTATCGGCCATCCCTAAACTTTTTGAAAATATCATAACTCCACCTTTGCAGCCCCTTTGCAGATCAGTATTTTCTCCATGTCAGCATGGATTTATTAACAACTATTAACCTTTTGCAGCTTACTTCCTTCATTATAAGGAGCTTACGTAAAAAACCTTTAAACAGATGTAATTTATACGAAACTGAAAATACCTATACCTAAGTCCTGACAATGCTAACAAAATGTATTGCTGTTAAATTTTCTCGATTTAGACCTGAATGCAAGGAATTTACAACAAGGCTCATAAAACAATAAAATACTAATGTATGGTCATTATGCACATTGAAAAGAAGACATCTACCAAAATATAAGAACTAAAATATGTTTGAAATAAAGTAAATAATAAAATCAAATGTATTCAGCTAAAATTGGTTTTGTATTGAAGTCAAAAGCCAGACTTTAAAATAAATAAATGTATTTTCCCATAGAGCTGTTGCTACGCTATCGTTCGTCAACCCTTTAACCATGTTTTTTTCTTTATCTTTCTTTTACCATCAACATGCCTCAAAACTCATTAAAAAAATGCACTTGATTAATTGTTATTAAAAAAAACACATTCCACAAAAAAATGAAATCGATCGTAAACACCGACACCAACGTACTTCTTTTTACGATTGTTACCTAAAATACATCTTAAAATCGTTCTCTAAAATATAAATTATATTCCACATAACTGTATAACGCATTTATCATTTTCCTATCTTTAATTAAAAAACAATTTTAATAATTTTTTATTTCCTAATTTCATTATGGGCTTTGCAAATTGCTGTATATTTTTATTATATGTAAAACTTAGAAAACCTTGGTAAATTAATTACATTCTAAATAATAGAACTCTTTATGGAGTTTCTTAAGCTCCAAACTTTAAGAATAATATTACCTGGAAAAAGAAATTCACTTAAAGTTGTAACTAACATAGTTAACCTTACAATTAATTTTGTAATGATCTCACCTATTAAACATTAATATTTTATAATGATTAAATACATAATTTTTTTAATTAATAGCATAATTTATTTTATCCTATGAGTGTATATTTTCAAAAATATGGTAAATTTATGTAATGTAAACTACAAATTTTTATTTTCTAAAAAAAAATAACGGACAACACATTCACAAAACACATAAAACGACAAAAACGTTTTCTTGTATATCGGAATTCAATACACATACCTAACAGTGCCACCTACTGAGGTTGTTATTTTGGATGCAAAAGGCGATCGCATTGAGAACAGTACCACAGTGGGACCTATGCAGGAACGGCAGTCACTAAAAGCAACATGCACTGTGAAAAACACTCGGCCTCAACCGGAAGTAGGATGGTTCCGTGGAAAGAAGCGACTGACAACGTGTGAGTATAATAATAGCGTGCGTAACCGAGCTGGTAACATAATACTAATTTTACTTATTACATGATTATATATATTCCGTATTAGGAGGTATATAAGTCAACATAAACATTCTTATAGCTGTTCAGAGAGTAATAACATATTAGCCATGCCAATTTAAGCCATAAAAATATTATTTTCCGTATAAAATGGAAACTTCGTTTCTGCTTCTTTTATAAATCAATCAACACCCAGAGAGCGTTTGCATGTTTTTTTTATTTAAATTGAGCTGTAAAGCTATTTCTTTTGCAGAGGAGAGTTCTGCAGAGAAAAAATAATTATCGGTTTTTAAGAACCCTTTTTCTTCCTACATCAATTTTTTGCCATAGCCAAAATAGTTACATCGTTTTATGTCTGTTCAGCTTTAAACGTACATATATAGGAAATATCAATTATATACTTATGAATAGTAATCGTTTTTTGAAATATGTTCTATAATAAAAGTGTAGTATAGTATATAGGTCATTCCATAGGAAATCGAACAAAACACAGTGATTTTTTTAACGCCATTTTTTGATTTGCATGAAAATTTTTATATCGTTTGTTTAAACCAAAAAAACAAACACGTATCTTTTTTTTCACGAAAAAATTTTCTTTTCCAAGTAATTGTCCATTGAATGGTTGCAACAATTAACAAAATGCCTTCAGTTAATATTTAATAACTTCCGTTGTGTTTGTTATAAAATAACGATTAATATTGCGTTGGAAAGGTTAAAGAACCACCTTTCATAATATTCAATCAATTTTTAACGATGATGAACATTTTAATTGTTATAAACAAATTAAGTGAAAAATATTTTTTTTAACAAAAAACACCAGGTTTAAATTTAAAAAAAATATATATTTTAATGTTCTTTGCTCAATTTTACACTACATTTATTTTTTTAGGATGGTATGTTTAAGGGTTCCCTGTTAAAATGCATTTTTTCCCTGTTAAAATACATTTTTTCCGTTTGATGATAGAGGTGGCAGGTTGGCTTGACAAGGCCTACTATGTATTTATTTACTTTCATTGGTTTCATTGGATTAGAATAATAAAAAATCATTAAATACTAAAATGAATTAGTTAAATTAAGTGTCAGAAAAATTCATGTCCCAAAGTCGCCCGTTTTGATTGTGCAAAAATGATCAACGGTACCAAAAAATTCCATTCTTATGTCCCATTAGATAAAAAAAATATCACTGTCCGAGAATACTCGTTTTCCAAAAAAAACTCTTGTAAAGAAAGTCATGAATTAAAATTTCACCATGAAAAATGTATTTAATGATTTTTTATTATTCTAATCCAATGAAACCAATGAAAGTAAATAAATACATAGTAGGCCTTGTCAAGCCAGCCTGCCACCTCTATCATCAAACGAAAAAAATGTATTTTAACAGGGAAAAAATGCATTTTAACAGGGAACCCTTAAACATACCATCCTAAAAAAAATAAATAAAGTGTAAAATTGAGCGAAGAACATTACAAATTTTTTTTTTAATTTTAAACCTGGTTTTTTTTGTTAAAAAAAATATTTTTCACTTAATTTGTTTATAACAATTAAAATGTTCATCATCGTTAAAAATCGATTGAATATTATGAAAGGTGGTTCTTTAACCTTTCCAACGCAATATTAATCGTTATTTTATAACAAACACAACGGAAGTTATTAAAGATTAACTGAAGGCATTTTGTTAATTGTTGCAAACATTCAATGGACAATTACTTGGAAAAGAACATTTTTTCGTTGAAAAAAAAGATACATGTTTGTTTTTTTGGTTTAAACAAACGATATACAAAATTTTATGCAAATCAAAAAATCGCATGAAAATTCTTGTTCGATTTCCTATGACCCATATATAAGTATAATAAAGTATAAGTACATTCCATGGTATATGGATTTACCTTTCTATACCATTTTAATCCAAATCCGCATTGGGAATTAGTAAACTTTATTGCTGATATTTTTTAATACCACCAGGTTATTATAAATAATATAAAATGATATGTAATTAAATTATGAAACACTGATACGAGTATTTTATATATACTATTAGTATATATATATTATATATTATATAAAATCCTCGTATCAGTGTTACATACCATACTCGTCCGAAAATCAGACGACTATATCCTATAGCTGCCATAGGAACAATCAGGGTAATAATAAAAAATTCATATATAATTCATAATATTTCTCAAAATATTTTAATCAAATCTGGGATTTGGCCACTTATTATTATTTCAGAATTTCGATTTTAATTTTACATTTCAATTGCAATCTGTAATTCGGCGAGTTAGCTTCCTTTCTTGTTTTGGCTAAATTAGTCTCTACCTTCTGAAGCTGCCAAATGCCGCCATATACATACATACATTATGCCAATCAGTTGTGTCTACCCTGCAGAACCACAAGTCATCAATGTTGTTGATGAATTGTTGATGAACTGTTGAAGAATTGTTGATGAAGAACTCAGAGTAAACAATACAAAAATACCAAAAAAAAAAAAGATACATGCATAAAATGCATAGTGCGCAACTGATTTGCAGCGTTAATACTTTGAATATGTTTATGTTTTCTTTATTAATTTCATCTCTGGAACATGTACAATCGTGAAAAAATACAGAATTAATTGATTATAGTTTAGAAATACTTAATCTATTTAAAATTCGCCCAATATAAGTTTATTTTTTGTAAAAATAATCAAAAGAATTTTATTTTGCCACACTAAAAATAATATGTATGACAAAAAACGTTCACTGGGTCAGCTAGACAACATTTTACTAGAAAACAATCTGTAAATTAGAAATTTAAATAATTTTTTATTTGAATTATTATATCATTATCACTCTTGGCTTATATAAAACATCAATTCGTGGCGAGACAAACGTCGCCTGGCCACCTAGTATGTAATATAACATTATTAAAGCGACCTTTTATTTGTTACAACCCCAACAGATTCCCCTACCCATGATTTAAATGACGGACTTTATACTTCAACACTTGAGTTGGATTGGATATTATCTCGAGATGATCTTGGTCAAGATATTGAATGCCGTGTAAAATCCGCAGCCATATCAAATACGATTGTAACAACTTTTGACGTGGACTTACAAGGTATTAATAATATAATGAATTAATAATCATTTTAAATAATATATAAATATTATATATATATATTAAATAATAATATTCGTCTCGCCGAGGTATACCCTTTATATACCCTTTCAGATTGTAAACGAATTATAAAATTTAAAACGAAATTCTGGAAAAGGGTCCTTTATTATTTATTATTTTTATCTCAAATATGATGAAGATATGTTGAAAAGCAGCGAAGTCCAAATTTTTACTATTATTTTCCTGATTGTTCATATGCCAGCTATATAATATAGTGCTCAGATTTTCATAAAATTAAAAAAGGAATTCTGAAATATTAATAAGTGGCAAAATCTCAAATTTGGTGAAAATATGTTGAGAAACAGCGAAGTTATGATTTTTTCTATTATTTCCATGATTGTTCCTATGGCAGCTGTATCAGCTGTATTCACGAACTTGTGTTTAAAATAGCTTGGCGTTCATACTGAATTGTCTGAATTGTCCAATTCTTCTTTTACTGATTAGTGGAAATTTTTCAAATAAAAGTGCATAGCAATTTTAATTTAATCACTTTATTTTTTAGAAAAAGTTTTTCAAAACCATATTAATTTCATTGATTTTTCATAACTATGACAAATAAAGAAAAAAAATATAATAAAATAAAACAAGAAAGGAAAGCTAACTTCGGGCGGAGCCGAAGTTTATATACCATTGCAGAATATTCTTCAAAAACACAAACGATGGGCAATTTTCGATTTTTCAGTTATATTATTATATCTATAGCTATATCTTATAGTCGGCAGATCCTGATCGTCGTAGTATTTTGCCAAAAATAGCATTCTTACTAAATTTGAACTCTATAACTTTAAAATCGCCGAAGTTATAGCATTTCCGATCAATCAGTTATATGGCAGCTATAGGATATAGTCGGCCGATCCCGGCCGTTCCGACTTATATACTGCGTGCAAAGGAAAGAAGGGTGTGTGCAAAGTTTCAAGTCGATAGCTTTAAAACTGAGAGACTAGTTTGCGTAGAAACAGACAGACGGACAGACAGACGGACAGACGGACAGACGGACATGCTTATATCAACTCAGGAGGTGATCCTGACCAAGAATATATATACTTTATAGGGTCGGAGATGTCTCCTTCACTGCGTTGCACACTTTTGACCAAAATTATAATACCCTCTGCAAGGGTATAAAAATACTATTGCATATATTCACGAATTAATATTTTTTCCAAAAGTTTTCATAATTTGCTATATTCAAATAAAATTTTGTTATTAAAAAAAGTTTAATTTTTTTGTTTGGTAATAAAATTATTTTTTGTAATACCCACTTTTATTTTAGTTACACATTCTACTTTATTGGGAATAGAATAGAACAACGCGCTTAAATATTAATTAGTGATATTTACAAACCATTCTTTTTTTATCCAATTCTTGAATTGAACCATTGTTTTAGGCTTATTTTTCTTTATTTTAGCTATAACAGAACATTCTCTATTATGTTGAGGTCGGGTCTGTTTCCTGGGCAATCTAGAAACTTAATAGGCAATTCTTCCTTAAAATGGTTATTTTTATTAAGAAGAAGGTAAACATTAATAGATTAAAATGTTTTAACGACAAAAGCTTATTTAATTACGCTCACAGCTAGCCCTATTGCTAGGTACAGAATCATGTTAAACAAGGTGGACATACTGTCGGGTGTCACGACAGTACCATTACAAGGCCCTGTACCATTACAAGGCGCCGCTCGATTTCGTCCCCGATTATATTCTGTTCGCGCCGAAAGGCCGCCTATTTTCGAGAGGCAGAGTAATTCCACTTACAGCCTCAAAGTGTCCCGTACACTCTCTCTCTCCCCCTTCCTCTGAGCTTCCAACATATAGAGCTTCAAATCCGCTTTCCAAGCTACAATGGCTCACAGCTTATTTCGTGCAGACGTTAACTTGAGGTTCAAGATTGAATAGCAGCCAAACTATACGAGATTTCGAAAAAATTTAAAAACTAGATATGTTGAGTAGAATTATGGCATGTATTAATGTAATTCATAATTGTTTAATTTCATAAGATAAAGCTTAAATTAAAAATAAAAAAACTAAAAAAATTGTAGTAAAAATACTGACTTTTTGCATGTCACAACTTATTTCGTGCAGCTCATTTAAATTTAAAAAATATGACGTTTGGGCTTAAAGTTCTATTTTATTTATTTTTACATTGATATTACTAACTTATGTTTATTCTATGACTTCTTTTGGTCAGATCATTCTTAAATAAGAAGATATGGCGAAATAAGTAAAATTCTATCGCAAATATCTATTAAAATATAATATATATATAATAATTAATTCTCAATTTTATTAAGATAAAACAAAATCAGCGTGAAATTTCTAAAATAGTATCCTTAAATATAAGATATACATATAAAAAACATGATTTAATGGTTTGTCCGGGAAGATCAGGCTAAAGAAAATGAAAAGGATACATTTTTTAAAGAACATGAACCGCATGTTATTACACTAAAAACAAAGGCAAATCCGAAGATTATGACTAGATAATTGAAAAGGTAGAGCATGATCCAGGGAACAAGTTTAGTATTAATTTAGCATATGGGCTAATTCTGAGGTCGCGAACGTACGTTCGTACGCAATTAGTGCAAAAAATTTAAGAAAAAAAAACATTTTCTGAAACTTTTTTTTTGTTTCCGATAGCATTTGGTGAGTTCTTTTCTTGGTATAAATTATGGTTCTAATGGACTTTTCATTTTCACAATATTGGCAAAAACATCAAAAATCAATATAAAAAAATTGGCTGGTTTTAACCCCAATTTTTTTTAAGTATCGATTCTTAATACCAAAATGACTTAAGAAATGAAGTTTTATCCACCTGCTTGCACTTAACGCGAAGCAATTACAATAAAATTATGTTTTGGGGTCGCGAACGTACGATTTGAACATAGATAAGAAACAAAATTCCAATTAAGAGGTAATTGAACATTTGTTCGCTCTTTTTGAATATGTCTCTTCTTATTAGGTTGTTATAAAGAGATTTAGTAGAAAACGAGCAAACATATCATATGTTTTCCTTGAGAAATAAATAAATATAAAAGTATAAATATAAATATAAAAAGTAAATAAAAGGTGAAAAATCACATTTTTTGACTTTTCAGGCATTTAAGAAAAAAAAGCTGAGATTATGCTATGAATCCATTAAATTATGAAAATTTTGATATTTATTTATGAAAATACAAAAAAAGAATCCAGAAATATGGACATTCATTTTTTCATTTTTCCTGGTTGACCATCTGCCGGATAAGCCAATATAGTATTATATTTATAAAGAAACAAGAAAGGAAGCTAACTTCGGCTTGCCGATGTTTATGCAGATTGATCATTAAAAATAAAAACGGAATTCTAAGATAATAATGAATGGCCGAATCTTAAATTTTATTAAAATATGTTGAGAAACAACAGAGTTATGATTTTTTCCCTGATGTTCCTATGGCAGCTATAGGATATAGTTGTCCGATTTTTATGAAATTTGAATTGAAATTTTTGAATAATTTTAAGTGACGAAATCTCTAGTTTGATGAAAATATGTTGTCGTTGATCTAATTTTTTTCGAACATTTCGCCGATCGTTCCTATTGTTCCCGATTTTTCATATGACAGCTATAGGATATAATCGTCCAATTTTCACGAAATTTAATACGAAATTCAGGAATAATAATAAATGGCCAAATATCAAATTTGGTGATTATATGCTGAAAACAGACCAAATTATCATTTTTTCAAACATTTTTTTGATCGATTTAGTGCTAGCAAAGATATCTTTAAAATGAAAACGATGTATTTTAAAATCATTAAAATAACCCAAACAAGAAAGGAAGCCAACTTCAGCTCGCCCTTTCAGATTGCAATTGAACTATGAAACTAAAAATGAAATTCTAAAATAAAGAATGGCCGAATCTTACATTTGATGAAAACATGTTGAGAAACAGCGAAGTTATGATTTTTTCTATTATATCCCTGAATGTTTCTATGGAAACTATGCAGTTTCACTTTAAATTGTATTTAAATAATTTTTGTTACTAATCTTGGGAATAGACAACCCGGAAAAATTATAAAGATACAATTAAAACTGGAGCTGCCCTTAGCATTGAGGCAATAAGTAAGTAGGAATTAGGCCCTATTTTTGACATGATTTTGAACTTTTCAATAGGGATCAGCGCGTGATTCCATGAGCTTTTGCTGTCAAAATATTTTAATCTAATAATTTGGTGTTTTATCTTAATAAAAATAAATATTTTGAAGGAAGAATCGCGCATTAAGTCCCTGAATTGCCCAGGAAACAGTCCTGACCTCAACTCAATAGAGAATTATCTGACCCTTATGGCTGCTAAAAATAATTAAAAGGACGCCAAAAACAATGATACAATTCAAGAATGTGATAGAAAAAGTATTATTCTTGAATATTACAGAAGAATACTTAAGCGCTTTATACAATTCGATGACCCATAGAGGAAAATGTGTAATTAAAGAAAAAGTGGGTTATACAAAGTACTAATTTATTTAACAAAAAAAGTTAAAGTATATTTTAAAACAAAATATATTTTATAATATAGGAAATTGAGTATACTTTTGGAAAAAAAATTTATTTCTTAAGTATTCGCATTGGTATAGTTAACATAATTTTTTTTTCTTTAAACTGTCATATATATGAAAAGTCAGTAAAATGAATAGGGGTCTGGAAAAATATTTTTTTCTAACAAATAAGCAGCTATAAAATAAAAATTGGTATGCCCTTTTATAAAAAAGTGTTTCATTAATCAGTAAAAAAAAAATCCGACAATTTAAACAAAATTTGCAAAAACTCCAAGCAATGAAACATACAAGTTAGTGAATTTTTAGGGTACGGCTTTTTTTGTCACTGGGTGTATGTTGAGAAACCGAGAAGTTATGATTGTTCCTATAGGAAACCTATATGATATAGTCGTCCGATCCGGCCCTTCCGACATAAAACTGAGGGACTAGTTTGCTTAGAAACGGACAGACAGAAGGACATTGATAGTTCGACTCAGCTGTTGATGCTGATCAAGAATACAAATATATACTTTATAGGGTCAGAGATTTGTCTTTCTCTGCGTTGCAAACTGCTGACTGAAACTATAATACCCTGCAAGGATATAAAAATTAAAAAATAGAACAAAATATGGCAATTCTTAAGCCCAAGCTTACATAATTCGTGCTTTATTAAAAGATTTGAAAGGATTATACATGTAAAAAAATTTTAATTAATATTTTTCTGCTAGATTTTTTAACCATTATTTCAGAAGACTGAAAAGGTAATTGGTTTATAATCAATTTATTTCTCATGACTGAGTCTACTTTTTGGTTTTAATTTGTAGTAGTACCCAAACTCTTGATTGTTTTACTGTTTTTATTTATTTATTTTTTTTTTGTTAGTTTTAAAACGAGTACAGCCCTCAAAAACCTGTTAGGTACACATAATCTTTTTTTCTTTAACATTTTAAGGAACATATTGGCATATATTTTTCCAATAAAAAACATTAGATTGGTCAGCCGATTGACGCCATATAGGCCCAACCATTACATGACCCCGCCATGTTTTATCGTTACATTCAGGCGCTTGTTTTACATGCATGAATTTGGTCGACGCAAAACATATTTTTATCTATCCAAACCAAATAGTTAAAATTTTTACTCATATATCAGATATCGAAACCTTCCATGTAGATTGTAAATAATCCTTCCTGTTAAATTTGACTATAATAAGCTGTTTTGATACTTCTCGAGCATTTAATATGTGATCATGGAATTTGGAGAACACTGAATCCGTACTGCGTTTGTTGCATTTTTCGTTCTCAACCTATACATAAAATTTTGGAATTGATATTATCCCCGTGTTCCTTAAAAATTTGTGAAAAATAGTAAAACATTAAGAGTTTGAGTATTACTACAAATTAAAACCAACAAGGTGGACATACAGTAGAGTGTCCCGACAGTAGAATACCCTGTACCATTACAAGGCGCCGCTCGACTTCGTTCCCGATTATATTCAAATGGGTGTCCAGGAAACACCACTTGAAGGTCATTGCAGATGCAATGGGGTTTTACTTTTCTTATTTCTTAGTATTAAATACTGTTATTATTTTAATTTACAGGGAAAAACAAAAAAAAATTATTTGCTTAAAATATAAAAACGTTGACTTGGGTCCGGTCCTCCCCATGTATTGAACTCGGGGCAACAACGAACGTTCTAAAAAAAGCTCTGACCTTGTTTCACAGTATGTATGCAGGCAAAGAATGTGACAATTGCATGTGTATTGGTGCATGCTTTCTTTTGGAGCCTTTTTGTATACAAAATATGTAAAAAGTGGAAAGCTTATACATATCTCCGCTATAAATGGGACGATCGCAATGAAATTAAGACAATCTGTGTATTTTGATAAATTATATATATAAATATATTGAAAAACTTGATAAATTTAGGAGATATACATTTTTTTGTTTGTCTCTAGCTTTTATAGTCTCTGAGATCTAGGTGTTCATACAGACAGACGGTCAGACGGACGGACAGCCGGACAGCCGGACAGACGGACGGACGGACAGACAGACGGACATTACTAAATAGAACCCTTTGGTGGTCCTGACCAATAATTAAGTAACTTTTGGGGGTCTGCCACGCCTCCTTCTGCCTGTTAAAGAAAATCGCACTCGCACAAAATTATAATACCTGTGTACCTTTGGTACAAGGTATAAAAATATGTCCTTATTCCTACTCACTTATTGCCCTAATGCTAAGCGCAGTTTTACTTAATCTTTGATCTTTATATTTTTTCCACGTTTACCATATTCAGAATTAAAAAACAATTGATTAAAATAAATGCCAACGTGTGTTAAATGTATTGTAAAGACTTTAGGCAGTGTTACCCAATATTATTATGAGGAAAAATCGAATATTAGTTAACAAAAAGTAAGTATTAAACACACCGTACGAATTAATAGTGGTGAAATTTTTCTGTTCAGTTTAGCGAGGCTTTTAACACCAAATTTTCTTGTTTTGATCATTCTGTTAAAAATAAGTTTCATGTGTGATGTACCTTATTATTGGCAATATAGTTTTCTAAACATTATATACGTGTAAAAAAGTTTGTCGTAACCCTACTATCTCTCAACTTATTTTCATCAAATATAAGATTTGGCCACTTAATATTATTACAGAATTTTAGTTTTAATTTCATGAAAATCAGACCACTATATCTTTTAGGATAATAATAGAAAAAATCATAGCTTCGCTATATCTCAACAAATTTTCATAAAATTTGAGATTTGGAGACTTATTATTATTTAGGAATTTTGATTTTAATTTTATAATTAAATTGCAATCTGCAAGAGTATATAAACTTCAGCAAGCCGAAGTTAGCTTCTTTTCTTGTACTTATTAAATTAAATAATATTTCATTAAATTAAATAATATAAGAATATTACTAATTGATGCTTAACATATTCTTATAAATCTACAGTGCGTCCAACGAGTATTGAGATTGATGGAGTTAAACATCATACCGTGCAGGGGAGTAAAGTTGTGTTGACATGTGATGTAAGTATTGTTTAATAAAGTCAATAATCTGCATATCCGATCCAAAATGTAATCTTTTTATACAGTCTTGGAAAAAATATTAACCAAAAAGTTTCGATTTGGAGCTTAATTATATAATTTTTATTAAACTAATGCACTTGAATGGTACCATATATTATTACTTATTAAAGAAACTATATATATATCTATTGATTTGAAGCAAATATATACTAAGATACCAGAGATAAAGCCAATATAGACAATTATATTTTTGTAAAATAATGACAATATTAATAGGGAAATATTAAAAAATGTATATTATTTGGATAATAAAGAACAATACTACTACTTATTTTTTTCATTCTTATGATATAAATCCTTTACAATATGTTTAATGTTTTTAGTTGACCTATACTGTTTTAGTTTTTAGTTAAAAATAAACTTTAAAGTTAATTATAAACTATGTTTAAGGTTGTGGAAAATATTAAGGTAATTAATATCCATAATCATTTATTTTAATATTTTGGACGTAGAATTAAAACAAAATTCTTTTGTTTGAAATTATTGATAACAATTTTGATTACTGCTCACTAATTTTTCAATTAAGCATTCTATTTTATTATAGTATTTAACAAAATAGGTTCACTAATTTTTCATTAAGATAAAATTTTTTGAATTGAATCGCTTTGATCGTTTTGAAATTTTTCACACACCTACATATGTATATTCCTGTTCCATTTCTTCATTTTTGTTTTGGGAGTTTACAGATTTATAAAGTCAGATTATTTGTGAAAAAAAACCTCGCCAAAGCCGGGGGGTTCCATTATGAGTAGATGTGTTAAAAAAGGGTAATTTGAAGAATTTTTAATTTTGTAAAAAAAATTTTTTTAAGCATTTCCGGAAGCAGGAAACAGGCCGGAAGTAGTAGCAGGAACCACGCTGGCGACCCTTTTACAGACAGTAAAAATAGTCTGATACAACAAATGTTAAATTTAAATTTAAATTGTCTTATTTATTAAGAGTGTGGTTATGGAATAGACTACTTTTATCGAAATTGAAAAAAAAAACCAACTGGCAGGATTTGAAAAATTTTGAGTCGATAAGAAATCCAATGTAAGCTATCTATGTAATTGTAGTCCATTCCATAGACAACTTGATTTGGTTTTTTTTTTTTTTAACATTAAGATTTGTTAAAAATTGACTCAGATATTACGTTCGCCAGCTCGAAAAATGTAGTTTTCCAAAAAACGCTCCCAACCTGCTTTAAATCGGTCGGCTGGGAGGCTCATAACCTTGAAACTGTTATTATTTAGTATGATATTCTAGACACTTTTAGCTATCAAAAATGCAAGAAAAAATTCAATTTTTTTTTAAACTAACCAGATGGACCCTTAATGGAATCCATGTGGGGTTTCTGTTTTCTATAATTCGATTTCGAGAATTTCGTAACACCGCAGAGACTTTTTATTTCTTCTTATGGCCAATACATACTTATTAATATATACTTTATTGCGATAATGTGCCTAATCACACATTCCATGATGATTTCATGATTCCATGATTTTTCCGGCCAAAAGACCCGGATAAGCCCTTTAGTCGAGGCGTCCAATTTTTTTGTGTACAAATACAAATTTTTCTAGTTTAAGAGATATTAGATGAAATAATTTTGTAGGTAAATACTTTATGAACATTCAATAACTTCCAAACGATTACGAGAACGTTTTAAACAAATGCATTAAGCTTTTGGAAAAAATGAGTATAAGAGTATAAATGATATAAGTCAAAATTTTTCAAATTCGAGTTTGTCAGCAATTACATATCACACCCTCTTGAAGTACATAATCTAAAGATATTAGCAGAAAACTCGATTAAATGTGTTTTAGCTTTGATTGTCAAACAAAATACAATTACTGTTTATTTGTCAGTTTATTTGTTTATATGTCAGTCTGTATATAGCTTTATAGGGTATTCCCACACAGCTCCATCTGCCTTCCCCCATCCATTGAGCGGATGTTCCATATGACTTACTCCATCCGAACGTTCTCATTTCATTCCACATCCGTTGTACATCAAAATTTGATGTCCTTTTTTCTTTGACTTTTAACTCAGAATTCTTCTTCTTTTCTGTTGAAATTTTTAAAAATTGAGAATTGGAACAATTTAATTGGAATATATGAAATGGAACATATGAAATGAAACATTTTGATTGGAAAATATGAATTGGAACATAGGAATTGTTGAACAATTGGAAAGTTTAAGGTTCCGCATCAATATATAAAAGTTGAGCCTGAAGATTCTCCCAACTCCAGGGGAACACAGAGCTCGGGAAGTCTGCCTCATAAAAAGCTCGCTAACCTGAGTAATGATAAGGAAATCTTAGAAAAGAACTAGCTTTTAATTTCAAACATGTATTTAATTAATACGATCTAGACAATATTGGGCAATTGCAGATCTTATTCTTTCTACAGGTTGGTTTAAATCTGCAGAGATGTTACTAAGATTTGGTTAATCCTGTAGGTCATTAGCTGCCAGCTGCCAATTATCTCTGATAACGCTGTTCTGCTCATTTAAGTGCGCTGTTCCAAGGATGCGGTCCTAGAAAATGGGCATGGCTTCATCAGCGCTTGGGAAAATCGGAAATCCGAGTCCCCAATGAGCAGCAGCGGGACTTTTATGCCACAGACGTCCGTCGCTTTTTCTGAAGGATTGGATTCGAGCCGAATTTCCTTGCCAGGTTAGAATTTTGAATAATTCTGGAGTCGTTGCATCGCCTCCAAATCTCCGTCTTCTTTTGAGCAAACTCCGCCAATTTTAGGGTTTGCTGCTGTATCTTCCAAAATCTTCCATATTTGAATACATTTTTTTACGTATTGTATGACTGACAGCTGCCAAATCAAATGGGGGATGTAGATGTAGCTCTATGGGAATACGAGTTTCACATCTGAGAAAAATTCCAACGGTTTCAAACGGATGAACTGTGTGGGATTAGGACATTAATAGGGCTAAAAATTATTCAGTCATCTAATATTAATGTTGAAACATTTCATCATACGTGTACGGTATTTGGCAATTTATTTTTGCCCATGGATAAGCTTTGTCTTGGCTAAAAATACAATTACTAATAAAAATTATTTATGTCATTTATAAAGTCGTACTGTTAATTTTGAAAGCAGTATAAGTCAGTTGAACCTTTCATAATCACATTTCGTTGCACAAACAAGTCATTTATGAAATCAAACTGTTTATTTTGAAAGTGGAATAAGTTATTTAAACTTTTCAAAAACTACAGTTGTTATAAATTTCTTAATCATAGTAATTAATTATTCTCTTGTTGGTACTACTTTGCTTTCAAAAAATCATATAAAAAATCATATAAATAATACAAAAAAAATTGTTAACCTTTAAAATACAAAAACCTAAATATTAGGAAAGTATGACTTATACTACTTTCAAAATCAAGGGCTGAAATAACATAAAAAATATGAACGACACATTTTAACAGCAAACTACAAAGACAACACAATGATTTCAGATATTTCCCAATACTAAAAACGTTATGTTAGGTTAGTCAGGGCGGCCCTCGTTAGTTGCGCGGGGGACTTTTCATGAATGGACCTGGAGTGGTTTCCGGTGATTCGTCCTTGAGGATCGAGGCGAATTTCGCAAAGGTAAGTAGTTCTCCTGGCGTCCTCTTTGAGGCCTCTTCTAGCGCGGCCAGTATTGGGGCGCCTAAGTACTTTATTCTTGCCCGTGTTAAAGCCGGACATTTGCAGATGAGCTGTTCCAAGGTTTCGGTTGCCTCAGGTTGCAGGTTCCAGAGATTCTTCTCCATCTGATTCTTGCTTGTGCGTCTGCCTGACTCTCTAGCTCCTTTTGGAGCATTCTTAGGGAGACGGGGACGTTTTGTGTTCTGTCACTCGTCAATCCGACGCCTTCCTTTGCAAGAACCCAATAGATCCGCACTGACATTGTCGTGCTTATGATATCTAGTGCTTCCCTGCTTGTCAGTACAATAGGGGGTCAGCCCTATTGTATTGATTTTTGGGGGGATGCATAGCTCTACCTTGTATAGCTTGGTAAAGAGAATGAGGTTCGTCTTGTCCACGTTGATACTGAGTTCTACCTTGTCCGCCCACTCACATATCTTCCTGAGCGTTGATTCCATAATCGAGCTGAGGGTCTATGGACATACACCCGTGATAATTATGCTTATGTCGTCCGCATAGGCTGTTATCTTTGGGGCTTTCCTCTCGAATCTCTTGATGAGGTCGTCGACCACCAGATTCCATAGCATAGGAGGGGTGATAGGGCTCCACCCTGTGGTGAGCACCTGTGCGCTCATTTCACCATGGTGGTACCCGCCTACAACTTAGTAGATATCGTATCCAGAAGTTGATGGCGGTGTGCGTTCTAGGCGACCCAATATTGGGTCTGTAATGACGTTGTTGAAGGCACCAGATATTTCTACAAACGCTCCGAGGGCGTAATCTTTATCTCGCAGGGCTTTCTCGATGGTGGTTACTAGCGAATGTAGTGCCGTCTCTACCGATTTCCCTTTTGTGTAGGCATGCTGCTTGGTTGACAACAGTTCTGATGTATAGGTCCAGCACCTTTTCTAGCGTTTTCAGTAAGAAAGAAGTAAGGCTTATCGGTCTGTAGTGCTTGTGGCTCACGTGACTGCTCTTTCTCTTTCTGTTGGAGCAGAAGTTTCTCCCAGAGCTTTTTTGCGTCCTGCGTATTTCCTTCTTGTAATCCCTTAGTAGGATTTTGTACTCCTCGTCTATTATATCATCTTTCGCTTGTTTGGCGATTTTGAAGAACTCTCTGTGGCTGTTGCGTTGGTGAGAAAGGTCCCTGTTCCACCATGGTGCCTTGGTTCTCTTCCTATTTCCTATTTCCTATCCTATCCTTCGGGCTGGCTTCCACCAGGCTCCTGAATTCCTCCGGTGGGGCTGTCATGTCGTGAGCCATGTAGCAGGAAGCTGCCAGTATGCGCTTCTTCCTGCTTTCAAGCATTACCACAGTAAAATCATCCGTGCTGTAATGAGACATAAGGTTAGCGTACAAGTACGGCGGTTCTGCTTCTGCTTACCGGCAGTGTGTAAAACACGTTGAGTCTTGAGGACTTTAGTCCGGTTCTTGGACTAAAGCTATAAAGGTCGACGGACCGGTCTTCTTTCTTCTCCTCCGAGACGTCTGGAGTCATCTCCTGGGCAGCGTCGATAACTTATTACTTTAATTAAATTTAGGATTAGTCTTTATTTTAATTATTGGGCATTTTTACAATTAATGTGCCTTTGCGTACAATGCAGATACAATTAAAAACAAAAACAGAAGTTAACTTCGGCTTTCTGAAGTTTATATACCCTTGCATATTGCAATTGAACTATAAAATTTTAAACGAAATCTGAAATATGTAAAAACAGCGAAGTTATGATTTTTTTTATTATTTCCCTGATCGTTCCTATGGCAGCTATAGAATATAGTTGTCCTATTTGCACACAATTGAAACCGGAATATGGCAAAATGTTAAATTTGATAAAAAAAAATATGTTGAAAACTGACAAACTTAACATTTTTTTATGAACAATTTTACGATTTTTCCTATGGAAGCTATATGGTATAGTCGTCCGATCCGGCCCGCACCGACTTATGTACGAGTGAGAGTATATACATAAAAGACTAACTGCAAAGTATCATTCAGATAGTATCCAAGTCTAAAAGAATGATGAATGAAGTTGATTTACTGAGCTCAATGAGGGCTTACATTTTTATACCCTGTACCAAAGGTACACAGTTATTATAATTTTGTGCGAGTGCGATATTCTGCAACAGGCAGAAGGAGGCGTGGCAGACCCCAAAAGTTACCTAAACATTGGTCAGGACCACTTAAGGAGTCGATATAGCCATGTCCGTCTGTTCGTCCGTCTGTCCGCCTGTCTGTATGAACGCCTAGATCTCGGATATCTGCATGCAAATCAAGTTTGTTTTTAATTTTTGCTGCTCCGCTTTTTGGAGGCGCTATTAAAAAAGATCCGGCCCGTTCCGACATATGTACGAGTGAGAGTATATAGAAGCACTAAGCAAGAAAAACATAGAGAAGTCAAACAGCCAAAAAAGTGCTGTCATCAGAATGGCTGAGCCTGGAACCCCAGAGCACCCGAACGATATGTCTAGAACCCCAGAGAGCGTTCGGCTTTTCGGGATCGAAGCATTCGCTCGAACGAGAGCACAACAAGAAATCACTTCTCAGTCGCAGATCGAGCGCAGAACGATGAGCACGGTTGCATTTCTTCGCGGTGTGCTCTCGTTTCTGTGTATGTGTGAATATGTGTACCAGCGCTAGCACGTTTGTATGCGTGTGCAAAAGTTCTGTATGCAAAGTCTTTTTCGCAGATCTCGGACGGCCACAGCTAGTGTCGCGCAGGCTCACTTGCTTATGACGTCACAGCAATACTCAGCGGCTAGCGCTTGCATTGCGAGACAAATTATTTTAGTAATCTAATTATTATTACTACTTATTTTAATTTAAGTTTACCCAACCAGCAATTATTATTGCATTCCAAATTGTTTTAAAATATTTTTATTTGTTTCAGTACATTCGCAAATTTATAAAAAACGAAATTAATTGTAAACTAGAAAATAATAGATTTATAGCAAACATTCGGTGTTTTATTTTTTCAATTTTAAACGCGAAGAAAATTCTTATTAGAAATGTGTGATTACTTTATTTTGGAATACAAAATGATATAAATATATACGTCCGCACGCTACGAAGTTACATGGAGAATCAACAACTTAGGACTTATCGATATTCAGTTGTTCGCAGACAACAATTGTAATCGTATTCAGCTGACAGACGGCGTTGCCCTACTGTTCTATATTTCCAACAATTCTTTAAACTAAATTTAAAAAATAAATTAAAAATGGCAAATGATAGCTATTTTTACCTATTCATAGAGGTACAGATATTGGGGTTTTATTTTAAATTA
>VNJQ01003170.1:0-20864 GCA_008042515.1 Drosophila truncata | reverse complement strand
TTCCTCAGAAACTTTACGCGTATTGATCGGATTTGCTACCGGTTCGATTTTGCCAACGGTGCAGTCTTTTGAAATATGCCCATAATTGTTGCAATTAAAACACTTTCGGCCGTTACTTTGATTAGCGCACTGAGCGGATGTATGCCCGAAAGCACCGCAGTTAAAACAATTCACTTTTTTTGGACCGGACACGTCTTTATGGCCACTACTGTCTTTCGCGTTTAAATATTTAAACTTCTCGTCCTGATTTTTAGATTTTCCGGATTTTTCACGAATTTTTTCATAGCACTTCAACTTCTCTTTAAAATCTTTCATGTCCTTCGCATTATACAATATTGATTTGTTAACACTTAGATCGTTTATGCCATCGATCACATATTGCATAAGCGCACTGCTGTCTACGCTTCCACGAGAAGCAATCTCTTTCATTTTGAGAAGATATTCTTGCATGCTTTCACTGTTTTTAATTTTTCTCTCAGACAGCATTTTATGTATTTGTGCACCATTCACTTCCGCTTTAAACTCGTTGATCAAAGCATTTTTCAACATTTGCCAGCTTCTTATACCACGTTCACTCATTATTAACATTTTGGCAAGACCTTTGAGTGACCGTTTCGCGAAAATAAACTTTTGAAGATCATCCCAGTACATAATTGAAGCCATGTACTCAAAATCATGCACCCACACTTCCACTGCAAGCGTGTCGTCACCGCTAAAGGGTCTAATTGAGTCCTCAATATCGCGGAAATTCACCGAAAATCGTGGCGAAACCGCTCCAAAACTTTTTCCTGAGCTCACATCATTGTTTTTGGACGTGACTGTAGAGACCTTGACATTGGCTCTCTTCTTCTTCTGTTGTTGTGTGTTGCTTCCTACAGAGCGAAATTCTTCCTCTTCGTCGCTCGAGTTCAATGCCTTGTTCTCAGCTCTCTCTTGCTCTCTGGCTTTAGCGATCACACGGTTCGGTATACCACTCTCATCGTTTTCCTCTTCGTCCTCATATTCATCATCTTCGTCATCTTCATCGTTCTCTTTACCGGCGTCCGGCAGTAAGTTTCCCGCTTGCAAATTTCGAAAAATATAGACCATAAGGTCATCTTTGTCATGCTGCAATCCCAATATGTAGCAAATTACAGCCAAATCGTTGTTAGACAAATTCTCAGCGACATATGAAACTTTTTGTCCAAACTCTTCGTCATCTTCGGCAAAGTCAAATCCCTGAAAATTTCGCAGTCGTTTTCTATTATGCCGATCACCGTTGTTTTCATACACAAACATGTGTAAAAGATCCACATTTTTCTTCTTCTCCGTTTTCAATGCCCGCTACACGGATTCAAAATCAGCGAGTTGAGACATTTTTGCAGCCTATGTATAGTCAAACTTTTTGTATTGCGAAAATCAATTCCCGTTTTAACACGTTCTTTCACGTCGTTCTTACGCAAGTGTTCGTCGTTCTTTTTCACGTTTTCTCTACCCGTCGTTTACATACACTCATGCGTCGTTATAAATGTATGCGTGTAGATCCGAGTTGTGTATGTGGCGTCGTCGTCGTTTTTAATTTCACAATACAGCGTTTTAGCACTTTTCTTTAGCTTTTCGTCGTTTTAAATTAATTTGTTCATCGTTTTATTAACTTCACTTTATCACGTAGGTTGAGCCCCCATATTTGTGGGATTGATGTTTCCTTGTAAAATGAGAAAGTCCCACTAGTTTTATTTTATAGTTTTATAGTAATGTTTAATTGATTATAGATTGAAAATTATAGAATACAAAGTAAGTTACACGTTTTAATTGGTTTAAATCGCGCCTTTTTCGTCTTTGTTTAAGTGTTGTGATGCTCGTCGTAATCTCGCGTCTTTCGTCGTCGTTTTCTCGTTCTGCACTCTCCCAAAATCTGCTCTCCACGAAAGGGATGGGATAGGTGGAAACAGAGCTGCCAGACCCATTCCCACATTATATTATTATATTATCCATCGTGGTTAATTCAAAGGCATGCTATTTGCAGTATTTGCCAAACAATTGCTGCATTTTCGAAACAAAAACGGGTGTCATCAAGCAATATACAATGTACATGGTGACCAGAAAGTACCAAGAATTAAAAAACAAAAAAAAAATGTAATCTAGATCAATTATTTCTTGTTACATTTTGTAGCGACACTCATATACCAGCTCTTTTTCCAAAAATCGAAACATGATTTATTGGCTCTGCACGGAATCGCATTTAGTTGCCTCTGCGATTTTTCTTTTACGGGCTGTTGAGATTTTGAAACGGTAAAAAGTCACAAGAGATCCAACCCACTGAATACGGTAGTTTCATCCATGGTATTAAACGAGTTTTTACTCTAAAATCGTTCGTAAAGATTGTACTTTAACAAGAAAGGAAGCTAACTTCGGCTCGCCGAAGTTTATATACCCTTGCAGATTGCAATTGAACTTTAAAATTAAAAACGAAATTCTAAGAGAACATTGAATGGCCGAATCTAAAATTTGATGAAAATATGTTGAGAAACATAGAAGTTATGATTTTCTCTATTATTTTCCTGATTGTTCCTATGGCAGCTATAGGATACAGTCGGCCGATCCTTATGAAATTTGGTATGTCGTATTATGTTGCCAACAATAGCATTCGTACAAAATTCTGAAATACTGAATTCTCTAACTCTAAAAACACCGAAGTTATACCATTTCCGATCAATCAGTTATATGGCAGCTATAGTCGGCCGATCCCGGCCGTTCCGACTTATATACTGCGTGCAAAGGAAAGAAGGGTGTGTGCAAAGTTTCAAGTCGATAGCTTTAAAACTGAGAGACTAGTTTGCGTAGAAACAGACAGACGGACAGACGGACAGACGGACAGACGGACAGACGGACAGACGGACAGACGGACATGCTTATATCAACTCAGGAGGTGATCCTGACCAAGAATATATATACTTTATAGGGTCGGAGATGTCTCCTTCACTGCGTTGCACACTTTTGACCAAAATTATAATACCCTCTGCAAGGGTATAAAAAGGAGAAATAGTTGTTTTTGAATTTGCCAAGCAGTGACGCGTCTCTTACCCAAATTATCGATCAACATCAATATAACAGCTTCACAAGCGATATTTATCTTAAGTGTTATCTCTTTAGCACTCATATGACACTTTTTGAGAACTGATACCCTTATATTAGGGACATATTAATTTGCAAACTTAGAGTTTTTTTGGGGCCTCATATTTATGCTAAATGCGTTTCCTGCGGTCAAAACTTACCCCAGATTGATATGATAACAATCACCGTTGTTGTAAGGATAAAACCCAAGTTCTCTAATATCCTATACATCAAAGGTCCGCCGTACGAACGTCCAGCGCATTTTTGAGCCAGCATTGTGCTGCCAACAATGGACACCTGTAGGTACAAATAGTAAAATTTTTGGTAATTAGTAAAAAGGATATGGATTAAAATGGATGGATTTAAGAGACAACATATGGAAATTTCCACAGTTGCGAATGAGACATTCGTAAGCATGAAAAGTAGAAAAAATCTCTTAAAAACTCTTTTTCTGAGGAAAGGCATAAAAAAAGACTGCTTTTAATTAGCTCTTTCATTGGTAGAAAGATTGATTGAGTAATTTTTAAATTTTAAGATATTTGAAAAATTCAAGTGATTTGCACGGGACAACAAACGGAAGTGACTAATTTTGCGGATTTAATATATTAATGCAAGTAATTTTAACCGGTAGTGGACTGATGCCTCAGTCAGAGTGCATTACTGTGACGGAACTAGTACCCAATAGTTTTTAAATTTTAATTAATTATTTTTTTAGTAGATAAATTACCAACATACTTAGATATAATTCAATAACTGAAAAGATTCGATACGAGCTAGAATAATGTTATAATTTGTTATGAATTAAGATGAGACAATGAATTATCGATTTGAATTTTTAAATTCATTGGAACCGGCTGGTATGCCACCGTATTGCACACTAGGTCCGTTTTTACTGAACAGAAAATTGAACTAAATTATGATTACAAAATTATGGTGTATTTATACCCCTAAAATAAGTCGCTGCCTCTGCCGACGTCGCTGCATTGCACTTGGCTTCGCTGCAGCGGGAAATGGGGCAGACGCTGCAGTCATCACTTTCCGGGAGCTAATGACCGAAGCCGGGAAGTTGCCCTTGCACTTCTGATGGCTTGTGCAATACCGGATGCGCGTGTCCAACTTTATTGGCAAATTCGTTTTCGAATTCGTTTGGCGTTAACTCCTCCACCTTCCAAATCGAGTGTCCACGCTCGATGCGGTCGTTGGTCTTGTTTTCGGAAGCTATTTTATTGATTTGCAGAGTTTTGACCCGTTTAATCCAGAAGCGGCTCGCTATTGTTACGAGTTCGATGATTATTATGAAAATTATTAGGAGGTCAGCAGTATGGGATGTTGTTTTCAATAATTCCAAAGTCTTGGTATTGTTTTAATGTAGTTCTTTCACTTATTCTAGTGATAGCTATTCCTCTATTTTGTTTATGGTCATCTCCGTTTGGACGATTGCTGGTATCGGATGGTAATGTACCGTGTCTCTGTTTGTGAATGTCTGTTCTTTAATTTGTATTGTAGCATTGCTGAATTTTAGAAGAGAGGTTCCGTTGAGACTTGTGGTTGTCCCATTTATTCTCACGTTGCCGGAGAATTTGTTGAGAAGAATGACTCCGGGTGCGATTTCATCGATGACTCGAATGTGTTGGTTGTTGACCCGAGTGCAGATGGCAGGGCGACTTTTCAATAAATTATAATAAAAATAAATGGAATTACTTATGTCTATCATATTTTTATGTTTACAAATGGTTATTTCATTATAACTAGTACATATTGAAACTTTTGCAAAAAGTTTTTTTTACATTTAATTATATTTTTCAAGTCAATGATAAGGATTAATCTAAAAGTTCCCGTTTAAACCTTTGCCAGTCCGGTAGTCATAGTAACGATATTGGATTTCGTGTAGTCAGTTAGTTGCACGTCTGCAGCGCACACAGTGAAAAGGGTTCTGTAAATGTGATTTAGTTTCGAATAAGTTGTTTATAAATAATTCTTCCACTTTCTGTTAGTACTGTTGTGTTTCTGTCTTCTTTTACAATTTCTTTTTTATATCTGGCGGATAGTTTGGTACCTAATCTTTTATTATTTTGAACGAATATCTCATCTCCTTGGGAATACTTTTTTATTTGATCTCTACTTTTATAATGAAATTCTAAATCTTTTTCCTGAGTGGTTTTAATTCTTTCTGTAATTTTTCTTTTCTCTGCTTGCTGTAGATTTGGGTTTTGTGCTACTCTTCTTCCAAAAAATAAATCAACTGGTTTTCTATTAGTGGTTGAATGTATTGAGTAATTATATCTGACAACTGATCTTTCTATAAGATCTTTTAAAGACGTGTGAATTTCGGCTTTATGACACCTAATGATTTCTGATAGTGTTGAATGGAAACGCTCAATTTGGCCATTTGCTGAACTGTTATAGGGAGGTGCTTTGTAAACTTTTATGTTGAATTGATCTTGCAACATCCGCATCACGGGAGCTGAACCAAGTGATTTTGATTGTCTACTACTACCATTTCTGGGATACCAAAGTTTATTAATAATTCTTTTAAAGGTTCTTTTATGTCTTGAGTTGCTCGTGATTTGACTATCCTAGCTTGTGGAAATTTTGAAAATTTGTCTATTGCAGTCAGAACGACTTGTTTGCATGTAAGGTAAAAATCTATGTAAATAATTTGTCCTGGATATTGTGGCAATGGTGTTTTTTGTAATTCTGGTTTGTTGGGATGACTTTCGTACTTTTGTTCCTTGCAATTTTGCAATTGCAATTCTTTTAAGATTTTAATTATTTTAGCCCTCATCTGTGGAAAGTAAAATTTGCTTAGCAACTGTTGTTTGTTTTCATTCCAATTTCGATGTGCTCTTCTATGCTCTGTTGTAATGGCATTTTCTTGGTCGGTTTCTTCTTTTAAATCTGTAACTATCTTGCATGAAAATCTGGTTTTATAATTATTGAAATATGGATAGATTTCTTGAAGTTGACCTAAAGTTTTTTTCATCGGTATAAATTCCGTTAATGACAGACGGGTTGAGTCTATCTATTAATATTTTTAATAAGATTTCAGAATTAAATAGTGGTTCAGTAATAATGTGTTTATGGGGTAAGTGGAAAAACAAGTTCAAATTTATAGGAGGGAGTTTTTCCTAAAAAGAGTAATATTTGATTTTTAAAAACATTTACTGGTTCTTCAGCAATTGATATCAGTCTTTCAGGAGAACTGGAACTGCTGTGAATAGGTTCTGTTAATGTATTTATTTCCCCTCGCGTTTAATGGGAGGTCTACTCAGAGCATCGGCTACCACGTTTGCCTTGCCTGGTTTGAGGAACAGTTCATGATTGTACTCCTTTAAGATTGCTTTCCATCTCTTCATCTGATCGTTACGGCTTTTCGGATTACACCCAGTGTGAGAGATTCATGATCAGTAAATATTTTTACTTTGGTCGGACCGTACAGGAAATTTCTAAGAGTCTGTATAGACCAAATTATGGCTAGCATCTCTTTTTTGTTCGGAGCCTAACTTTCTTCTGCCTTACTTAAGGTCCTTGAAATAAACATTATAGGTTTGTCTTCTTGGGCCAAAACGGCATCAATAGCATAATCTGAAGCATCGGTAGTTAGTTGAAATTTCTTAGTGTAATCAGGATAGGCGAGAGATTTTTTAATTTGTTAAATGCTTCCCTTGCGTCATAGTCAAGATTGATTAGTGTTTTGCTTGAGGCATTTTTTGAGATACAGCCTTGGCCCTCTTCCCCTCTTAAAAGGGATGTAAGGGGCTTTGCCAACTTTGCATAATCTTTAATGAAGCGACGGTAAAACCCTGACAGTCCTAAAAAGGAACGCAGATTTTTAGGCGTCTTTGGTTCGGGAAATTCGACAATTGCTCTCACCTTTTCGGGATTTTTCTTTATTCCGGTATCTGCTACTAAAAATCCTAAAAATTCAACTTTTTAAAAAATTCGCATTTATCTAACTGAATTCTCATATTTGCATCTTCCAGAATTTCAAAAATGATTTCTATGTCTTTAAGATGATTTTCTTAATTTTTGCTGAAAATAATAATATCGTCGATGTAGACGAAACACCTAATTCCTATATTTTCTCTAAGAATATCGTCTAAAGTTCTTTGAAAAATTGAAGGGGCATTTTTGAGTCCAAACGGAAGTCTGGTAAACTCATATTTGCCTTGATTTACTGAAAATGCAGTTTTTTCGATGTCTGATTCTCTAAAAGGGATTTGGTAAAATCCACTTTTAAGGTCTAGAACAGAAAAATATTTATTTTGTCCGAGTTGTGCCAGTTAAAGTCAATTACCATTCTATGTTTTTTCTGTCCGGAGGCATGCATACGATCCATATTGGAGCATTATATGGAGACCTTGAAGGTCGGTATTTGCTTCTCAACTTCTGGTCTGAGTGCTTCTGGGTATGGATAATGCCTCGAGTAAATTGGACTTTCGTTGGTACTTCTTATAGTGGCTTTTACCTTGGTAGTGTATGTCAATTTTTCGTCCGCGTCGCCAAAGAGATTAGGAAATCTTGAGCAAATAATCTTAAAATTTTTTTTTTTTTTTGATTTTAGTTGTATTCTCTACCCGAATATTTAGCTTGTTGACTTCAGCTGAGCTTTTTTGTTTTATTTTAAATCGAAGTTTGTTTTTAATTGAAATGTAACCTTCCTGCATGTTGATTTTAGCGTTGATTTCGCGAAGTGTATCATTTCCAATAATAGCATCGAAAGTTTTTAATGAAGGTAGTACAAAAAATTTAACAAATGTGTCTTTTAAGTCGAATGGATTGGCGATTGTATGGTGTGTGCTACGGAGTGTACATAAAAAGGTTTTTTTATTCTCGATTGGTTTTTACTAGACGCGGTTGGATATAATTTTTATTAGAGCCAGTATCTATTAAAATTTGAATCATCTCTCCATCACCGGGTTTACATTGAAAGTAGGGTAATGAAGAGGTTCCTACTCTAAAAAATGAAGGCCTGTGTATTCTGTTTCGCCTGTTTCTTGTTTGAAATCTGAAACTTCTGCGTAATTTTCAGCGACTGCTGTCTCGTCAGTTTCCGTAAATTGGTCAGTATTTTCTGTATTCTGTTCTGTGTCGGTGTTTAGGTGGAAGTTTCTCTCTTTTGTCTGCGCTTGTAGTCCGCTTGTCATTTGAGGTGGTGGTCGTTTACCCTGCATTCCATTATTGGGTCTGTTCATGTAATTAACTTGCTTTGTCTGTAGACTTCTATCTATGTATATCCATAGGTTCTGGTCTAGGCTGTGGCTTTGGAGCCAGGTTGTAGTCCTGGGTAGCCAGCATATTGTTGGTTCTGTGTGGTAGCTGTGTTAAAAAGTTGTTGTACGATTTTTTTTAGTAAGGCCGGGCCTCTAGTAGGTCCGTCAAATTTTCTTGAATTATTTTGACCCTTGTTGGCATTGTTTGTTCTGAATTTCTGATTATCTAATCTTTCGCATTTCAATTGGAGTGCAGATGGAAGATCTGCTGGCTCTTTTGTACCTAGCAATCTGGGTAGGTCGCCGTTAAGACCTCTAATAAATGTATCGAGTGCCTTGTCTCTGTAAGATTTGGCGAATAGATCAATTGATTCCCTGCCCATTTCCATGCATGAACTTTTATTTAGGATAAGGGACAAGTGGGTATAGACCTGTTAGTAGAAATCTGCAGTGGTTTGATTACCCTGAACTAATGAAGTCATCTGATATTCTAATGTTGTAACGTCTCGTTTATCAGCGTAGTGGGCTGTTACACTTGGAAATTGCTGTCCAGTTTAGTGGGGTGTTGTATGATTCTAAAACGGAATCTGCGTTACCTACTATTTTGTTTCTAATGAACTCCATAATATCTGGGGGACCCTTCTGTTAATGAATATATTTGTATTATTCTTTCTACACTTTTCCTCCATAAGCTAAATTCTCCTGCTTGGCCAGAAAATTCTCTGAGGCTTTTCACTATGTCTGGGACTCTGTCCAATTCACTCATATTGTTTTGATTAACATTATATGTTTGATCTACTATGTCTACTATGTCTTGTATTTGTGCCCGCATATTACTTAAATTTGCTTTGGGGCTTGATTCACTTCAGGTACTTGTATCTGAGCGGGCCTAATTAAATTAAATGGGTTAGACATTGTGTGTGTGATTTTTTTTTTCTTTTGTATTCAGTTTTTAATACCTTACATACTATACATTTACGCTTAAAATTACGACTATACTTTTAAGGGAGAATATTGAGGGGAGAAGGGGAGAAAGGGGGGTGCGTTCACGCGGTATCACCGCCTGGCATTGCTTCGCGTGCGCTGGGCCCATTACTCCTGCTGCTCCTTCCGTCCACGCTCCAGGACCCTCAGCTTTTCAAGACCGTAGCCGTGAAGGTTGCTGCCGCCTCCCACACTATCCGGTCGTCCAGCATCCTCGGGACGAGCGTTTCCACGCTGATGGCGCCCCGGCTACCGCCTCTAGCTCCTGCCGCACTCGAAGAGCACGTGCCGCGCATCTTCCACAGTGCCGCACTCTGGGCACCAGTCGTCCGTCTCGTGGCCAAACCGCTTCAGATACTGGCGGAAGCATCCGTGGCCACTTAAAAGTCCCAGCTGGACAGCCACCTCTCCAAGCTTTTCCTCCTAGCCGCTGACTTACGCTCGGCCCTGGTCGGCTGCTCCGACCCACTGGTCGCCGGGGCAACGGCTGTCTCCTTCCGCTCCCTTACCAGCTCAGTAAGCGGCACTTGTCCCGCGATGACCAGCACCGCGTCCTCCGAGATGGTCCGGAACGCTGATGCTATCCTGACGGCGCATAGTCTGTAGGTCGCCTCCACCCCCCGCATGTAGGTCTTAACCTTAGCTGCTTCCGACCATACCGGCGCAGCGTACAGGATCTGAGAGGTTACCACCGATGACAGCAGCATCCTCGTCGCCTGCTTGGGCCCTCTCGTATTGAGGAGCATCCTTGATAACGCTCCTGCGGTCCCACTAGCCTTCTTGTGCGCATACTCCAGGTGCTCCTTGAATGACAGGCGCGTATCGATGAAGACTCCCAAGTACTTGATGGCCCGCTGTGACCGGATTGTGGTCCCTCCGACCCGTACGCTGGCCGTCTCCACCACCTTTCGGCTCGAGATCAGGACACCCTCAGTTTTGTGCGCCGCCAGCTCCAGTCCTGCGACCGCTAGCCACGTCTCTACCGCGGCTAGCTCCTTGGCTACCACCACTATAGCCACGTCGTCGGCAAAACCCACCAGGTTGGTGCAGGCAGGCATCGGCAGCCTTAGGACACCGTCGTACATGGAATTCCTGGGTGCCCTGGAACCCAGGCTCGTTTCCAGGAGGAGCACCCTGTTGCTGAAATAGCTGTGCGCTATCTTCAGGAGATATCCCGGAACGTTGAAGTTTTTAAGGGATTCTAGCGTCCTGCCCCAGTCTGCCGAGTTGAACGCATTCTTGATGTCCAGGGTGACCACCAGGCAGTACGACTTCGTCCCTCCTTTCCATCTAGTTCCCGCGATGGCCTCCTCGGCAATCTTTACGACCCTGGAGATGGCATCCAATGCGGACTTCCCCTTCGTGAAGCCATATTGCTCCGGGGAGAGTCCACCAGCTGCTTCGATCGCTCCTCCCATCCTGGTAGAGATCATCCTCTCGAAGACCTTACCCATGGTGTCCAGCAGGCAGATTGGCCTGTAGGAGGATGCCGCTCCTGGCTTGGCCAGCAGCAGCAGCCGTTGCTTTTTCCACCTGTCGGGAAACGTCACCTCCCGAAAGCACCTGTTTGAACAGGCTGGCTACTTCCGCCGGCAGCAGCGATAGGGCCAGCTTCGTCGCTCTGTTGGGGATCGCGTCCGGCCCGGGTGCCTTCCTGGGCTGCAGTTTCCTCCCGACTTGGAGGACCTCGGCCTCCCTTACCCAGTGGACGTCACCTGCATCCATGCCCGGAGGTTCCGCGATCTGCCGCCCCGTCGGGAACAGGACTCTGACAATTCCCTCCAGTGTTTCCGGGTCGGAAGGGGCTTTGCCTCCCGCATTGAGCCTCTTGACCACCATCTTGTATGTTCCTCCCCATGGGTCATCGTCGGCGGCATCGCACAGCTTCCGGAAGCACTCCCTTTTGCAGTTGCTGATGGCAGTCTTCAGCTCCCTCTTTGCCGCTTTATTGCGGTCGCTGCATGCAGGGAGGCGTGGGGTGCCTCTCGCGCGCTGCATCAGCCTTCTGGTGCGGTGTGCGGTGCGACGCAGCTCCGCGATCTCCTCGGTCCACCAGCACACTGGCGAGTGGTGCTTCCGGAACGGCTGCCTTTGTAGCATGCTCCGGCTGCAGGCGCCTTTCACTGCCTCTGCCAGCTTTTCGGCCAACTCATTCGCCGCATCGGACTCGTCTGCAGAGAAGCCCTCGAGGGCGCTTGCAAAGGCCGGCGGTCTGAAGGTGTCCTGGCGGAACGCCCTCCATTGCGCAAGGCGGGCCAGCGCGCTGCTGGCGAACGTGAGATCGATTACCGAACCGGCTCCCGCCTGCTGAAGGTGTGCCGGGATCCTTCGTTCAGCAGAACCACGTCCAAAGTTGCGACTCCAGCACTGCTCGGCCTCTGGCGTTGGTATGAGGGGAGCCCCATTCCACGTCCCAGGCGTTGAAGTCGCCCCCGAAGACCACCTTGCTTCGACCCCGCAAGTCGCCGCTCAGCTCGTCCAGGATCCTGCCGAAGGACTCGAGCGAGAGGCTTGGTGCCAAGTAGCAGCTATACAGCCAGATGCCACCAACGTTGGCTCGTACAAAGCCCTCAGCTGTTCTTATTTCGCACATCTCCGGCGCCTCCGCTCCGCAGAGCCACAGGGCCGCTCTGCCCGTGATATCGGTTACACAGCCACGGCCGCTACCAATCCTGTATGGCTCGCTAAGGACTACCACCTCTGAGTCTAGCTCGCGCACCGTCTGTGGCAGGAGATCCTGCGCTGCTCTGCAGTGATTCAGATTGAGCTGAATCAACCGCATTTGGGCCTATGGATCTCGCTACCGCTTTTCGAGGCTGGGCAGTTTCTGCCACCGGCCTGATGCCTCGTCTCCTTCCTTCCTGCCGCTGAGCAAATGAAGCATGATGCCTCCTTAGTGCAAGAGGCTGTTCTATGTCCCTGCTTCCCGCATTTTAAGCAGCAACCACTCCTGTCCACTGGGCTTTTACAGTCCACGGCAATGTGACCTGTTTCCAGGCATCTCAAGCACCTGGGTGGGCCTACTCTCTCCTGGATCGTGCAGATGGTCCAGCCTATTCGGACTTCGCCACGGTGGAGGGCGGTTTTGCCCAGGGAGACGGGCGAGCTGACCACCGCCGTTTGGGTTTCGGCGTAGCCAAGGCGTATTCCACGCACTTTCACCCGTTCGGCCTCGAAATAAAACTGGCCCGCGATCGCGTCGCAGACCTCCTGCTTGGTTGTGATAGAGTCCCTGTCGCGGATCTCCATTACGACCACTGAGTCATCCTCTGTTGTGGCGCGCACAGACGCCGAGTCGCCGAGCACCTTCTCTATGCTCTCCGCACTCTCGGCGCTACCTTTGGCAACCTCAAGAAGCAGATTGCCATTGTTGGTTCGGCGAAGCTTGGAGACGCAGCTCCCCAGTTCTGACAGATACTTGTCCTCCCTTCTAGTTACCAAAGCTAGTACCTCGCTAAGGACTGCTCAGTTTGGGCTGTAGCATCCCTCCTCCACACGGTGGTTGTCTGCTGACCCTTGTCAGCGCTCTCCGCGCGTTTAGCTCGACCTGAGCCCTGGGTGCAGTTCGCGCAGTTTGAGCACAGGGTGGTCGCGCCCTGGCTGTCCTGCCCATCCGCATCCCCTCTGATGGCCGCTCTGCTTGCCTCGAGGACGCTCGTGTGGAGTGCCATTTTGGCAAACATCTCCCTCGTCGATACTGTGATGTGGCGCGTGGTCTTGTCCATCATCTTGACCGACACCTCCTGCAGCAGCTTACCAAGCTCTAGCAGATCAGCTAGGCTGGACTCTTCCGCAGCCCTGCTCTTTTTGGCAGGCGTCACTCTTTGAGGACTTGCAGGACTGGAAGGGTCCCGTGTCCTCATGGGTGCCGGCACGTGGCAGGGCGCCGGGCTCTGCCCGACCTCTCGGGTTTCCGCCTGGGGTGGCGATCGAGGGAGCTTGATGCTTCTCCTGAACGCCGCGGCGTCATCATCAGCCCTCCCTTCTTGGTAGGGTGATCTCGCCAGTGCGGATCTGCCCACAAAGAGTTTTCAGGATCCATTTCCGGCTCGTCGGACCGCACAGGTTTCCCACGATGGCTACGGATTTCCCTTGGCGTACGACGGGGGTTATACCGCCCCTTCTCGGTCACCGACGCCCCGATACGTGGGGCACCGCATACGCGGGGGATCGGCTTTTGGTCAGATCCGTGACCTTTTCCCGCTTGCCTCTGTGCAGCCTTGCTCGGCCCGGATTGAATTTGGATTTGAATTTGAAAAGTTGCGGGAAGCTCATCCGCGCGCGTTTACCAACACTTAAGGTGTTGTGCTGTTAGGCGCGGCAGTTAAGCGCTGTTGTTAAGCTGTTAAGCTCCCGGCACCTGCGCTACGCAACACTGCGATCGGCAGCGAACAGCTGAGTTTACAGAAAAACGCGGGGAAAGTTGTTAAGGAAGGCTGGAGAAAATAAGGAGAAAGAAGAAAAGGCGGTGACAGCTGGGAGAGAGGCGAATGCGAGGGATTCCCCCTTCCCTTGACCCCTTGACCCCAACGCCCTGCTGGAGGCGAGCCAGGTGCCACCAGGTGAGTACCTGTGACGTCAGAAGGCTCACACTGCACTAATATGCCTTTATGGCCAGGTTTTCCCTTTTAGAGGCACTATCGGGAAAACTTGCGGAGCGCGGAAAAAACACAACTTCACTCAAGGAGAACAAAACCTCTACCAACGTTTTTTGTATGTTTAAATATGTGTGTCAAATCTTAAAGTTATACGTTTTATTTAAGTGTCTTTGTTTGATGCAGGGACCGTAAATAATGATTATTTGTAATGATGATTTTAATTATGATTTTGAACTTATATTAAATAATTGCATCAAAAACAGGTAAAATACGTTTTGTTGTTGTTGTTGTTGTTGTCAATTGTTGCTCTAGGGTCCCTTTATAAGGACATAGGACAATATTGGCAATATCCTTAAAGGATCAAAAGTTGTTGCTTGGTGAGTTTTATTTTGAGCGAAAAAAATAAAAATCACAAATAATCATTATTTTTGAGTTTTATTTTTTTGCTCAAAAATAATGATTATTTGTGATTTTTATTTTTTTTGCTCATAAATAATTATTAGTCTTTATTTAAAAAATTAAAAATCGATAAGTAATCATTACAAAGTAATTTTTAAAATATTACTTATAATGATTACGGTCCCTGGTTTGATGAGCTTTTTAGCTAAGTTTCTTTGTTGATTTTTGATATCGTTTTGTTTTAATTAATTTTTGTGTGTTTGTTCTTGTGCTTTTTAGCTTGTTTTTGTAGGTATGTTTCACCTTTGTGTGATTTGTAATTTAAGAGTTAGCTTACAGTAAAATAAAATACATCCTGAACCAGTCAGTTAGTAGTCGTCCTTTTTGCTTTCTGCTACTGGGGTACCTTTTCTCCTGACACTCCCGTCCAATTGTCTGTGGCGATCGCCACAAAGTTCTCTTCTTTGCCGGGTTGTCCAGCAGCGTTATTTATCCTTTGGAGCGCTCTCGCGGTGTTACCAGGGCAGCCTATGAAGTGCACTTGCAGGTGGTTTTTGGAGATTCGCGACTTATTTATTCGGATCAGAGGAAACCGGGCAGCCTATGGGGTTCACTTATGAGTTTTACTTTGATTCAATACCAAGGATATTTCCGCGGACAGGGCCCTTAAACGTTGGGCGCCAGTTAAATACTCGGTGTTGTGTTTTTATTAAAAAATATTTTTTTGGACACTAGATCCGTTTTTATTGAACAGAAAATTGAACTAAATTATGATTAGAAATTTATGGTGTATTTATACCCCTAAATTAGTCGCTGCCTCTGCCGACGTCGCCGCTTTGCACTTGGCTTCGCTGCAGCGGGAAATGGGGCAGTCATCACTTTCCGGGAGCTATTGACCGAAACCGGGAATGCCGGATGCGCGTGTCCAACTTTATTGGCAAATTCGTTTTCGAATTCGTTTGGCGTTAACTGATATACATAGTAATGTTACAACCAGCAAATGATGTTTAATGTTTTTTTTTTTAACTTCCTATTTAGTTTATCTGATTTAATAAAATTAGTAATCCAGTAATTCAATCCAGTCGAGTTCTTATTCAGCTGTGTTCACGGAAATAGCAGTGCGACAGGTTAACAACTAGAAAACGGGTTTTTAGAATAGTCATACTTGTAAGGTGATCTATAGCACATTGTTTTTGTAAAATGGAACATGCAGGTAAGAAACAAGCAAATGTTCCATAAGATTTCCTCTATTTTAATGTTATTAAGTCCGTTAATATAGTTTATACGACATTACACCATCACAACGCAAAATATCATTTTAGTGGGTACAGGACCTCATTACTCCAGAGAAAATGGGAAAAGATTATAATTTTTCTTTTAAGATGGTTACTTATGTCATAAAATATGACCCGAAGCCAAAAAAAACAAGGCAGGATTTGCAAAACCAGAATTACAGAGTACCGACGCCTAGTACGCTTCAGCAGACGTTTGCTTGGGAATCAGTGATGGGACCATTTGCCCAGACTTCTAGAAAAAAAAACAACGAAGTCCACGGAAGGTGCCATCACTTGGTAAGAGGCATATCAATGCCAGGTTATAGTTCGCAAACAGCCGAGCATTTGGAAATGAGATTCTTTAAGGTTTCGGTTGCCTCGCACATTTTCTGCAGTTACCATTGTCGGTGATGCCTAGTTTGACTGCAGTGCCCCATTAGAATTCACACAAATGTCTGCAGTCCTTCCTTGGGAGATGCAGCACGTAGCGACTGAGTTTTTCATTGCGTTCTCTGCACATGTTTTTTTATATTTTGCAGGTTCTAGAGTTCCTCCTCCATCTGCATCTTTCTCGTGCGTTTGCCCGCCTCTCTAAATAGCTTTTTAGTGTTCTGAGGGAGACCAGGACGTTTTCCGTTCTGTCGTTCGTCAGCCCAAAGCCTTCCTTTGCAAGTACATCAGCGGTCTCGTTTCCATCGATTCCCTGGTGGCTGGGAACCCAATAAACCCGCACTGACATTGTCGTGCATAGGGTATCTAGTGCCTCCCTGCTAGGCAGTACATTTTTGGAGCTGACCCCCGACGATTGAATTGATCTAATCGCAGCTAGACTGTCTACGGACAAGTTTACCGTCTCACGTGGACGACCTATTCTGTACGCAAGTTCTGCTGCCGTCCTGATGGCGAAGACTTCCGCATATGCTGCAGTATACGACCGCTCCTATTCCTCCTTCCATCTTGGTGTATATGTTGAGGTGCTGAGAATGGTCCTGAGCCGTTTTCCAGTCTTCGAGTAACATGAATGTTGTTGTTCTGACATTCGGGCAGGTTCTGGATATCATGTAGTCAAATATACTGCTCATGTCTCGACCAATTGAACCGTGCTCGAGTCCTTGTAGCGACATATTTCCTGATGCTCAGCGTTGTGCGGCCTTTCCTGCAGTCAGTTGCGAGTGAACATCTAGGGGATCGATTCCGATTATGACACCGAGTGCTTTTGTGGGGTTTGACCTCAGCGCCTTAATATGCAGAGCAGTGCCTGCTGCTGGTTTCTTTCCATAAGCTTGTTTTATGCTTTCTTTTCCGTGGCTTGCCATCTCACTAAGACTCCATGAAGACTCTGATGAAGACCCAGTGCATCAGAGCTTCAGGGTTTCCATGCCAGCTTACTGCCTAGAACAGTGCCGAGGTATTTAACTTGTGCTGTCGGGATCAGTCTGGTTATATTGATTTTTGGGGGGAACCATATCAGTACCTTGTAGCTCTTGGCAAGGACAATGAGGTCCGTCTTGTCCGCCCAATCACACATTTCCCTGATCGTTGATTCCATAATTGAGCTGGATGGACAGACTCCCGTGATAATTATGCTTATGTCATACGCATAAGTTGTTATCTTTGGGGCTTTCCTCTCGAATCTCTTGATCAGGTCGTAGACCACCAGATTGCATAGGAGGAGCGTTAGGACTCAACCTTGAAGTATGCCCCTGTGCGCTCTTTTCACCATGGAAGCAGTGCCCCAATCGGATTGTACTCGCTTACAACTTAATAGATTTCTTATCCAGAAGTTGATGGCAGAATGCGTGTCAGTCGCTTCTAGGCGGTCAATTATAGCGTATGTGCGAACGTTGTTGAATGCTCCGGATATGGACACAAACACTCCAAGGGCATATTCTTTATTGTGGAGGGCTGTCTCGATGGTAGCTACTAGCCAATGTAGTGCCGTCTCTACTGCTTGGTTGTCATTAGTCTTCCCACAGCGTTTCTGACGTATAGGCTCAGCAGCTTTAGAGGCTTATCGGTCTGTAGTCCTTGGGGTTCAAGTGACTGCCCTTTCTTGATTTAGGCAGAAGACAATCCTAGAGGTCCTCCATTAGTTAGGGATTTAGCACGTGCTTATGCAAGCTGTGTACATTCCGTAGAGCAATGATCACTTCTTTGGTCACCTCTAGCATGGCTGGAAATATTCCGTCTAGCTCGTGCTCATTGACATCGGTAACCTCTGTGCATCCTGAGAAGTGTGCTTCCATTAGTGGTGCTAGGACATCTTCTCTGCCCTCAGTCCATTGTCCAACATCGCTTTAAAGCTGACTGTATGGTGGGTTGCTTCGATAGCAACTTCCGGAGTCTAGCCGTTTCTGGGGCCGTCTCTATGTTGGAGCAGAATGCTCTCCACGAGGTTCTTTACGCCCTGCATATTTCTTTCTTGTAATCCGCTTGTAGGATTTTGTATTTCTCTGAGGTTTTTGCGTTGGAGCGAGAGGTTACAGTTTCACCGTGGTGGCGTGGTTGTCTTCCTGAGGGGGTCCCTAGGGACTTTTTTAAATCCTCCGCGACGCTCCTCCCCTACATGAAAATTGGTACTAAGTATGAAGTCTAAAAGTGACTTACCTCTCTCACCACGTCATCAAAGAACCCTAAAAGAAAATACTGCTTCTTTGGTGATACAGTAGTAAGGGCTTGGTCAAGGCAGCCTGATTATACACACTATACATCTGTTATCATCCATTCATTACCGTAATTCCCTTCAGGTCCGATTTCACGGTGCATGTAAAAAAACTAAAACAAATCCCACGGGTCTCGCTTACACAAGTCCGAAACTAAGTAGGAAAAACAAATCCTACTTGCGTTCGGCTAGTGCCGATGTTTCTCGAAGTCAGAAGCAAAGTAGGCAACGAACCTTTACCAAACTGTTCAGTTTTCGTTGTTTTCTCGCTTCTAGTTCTTATTATGCTACACAAGTGTTTTGAGTATTAGTTAAAATTGGGTAAAACTTAAATATTATAATAAGGTGAGACTCTTTCTCCTTCCAAGTAAACGGTCGTGTTTTTTTCTTGCGCTTTCGTTTTTGTGTAATTAATTTGCTAAAAACCATTGGGGTTTATTTAAAACTTCTACATTACGTTCTTCATAGTTCCCGTTCACTTCCCGTGCATGCAGCTATATTTTTTTGTGCACTTAATCTATTTCACTTTCACAATTTAATTGTGCTGCCAGTGTTTGTTTTTCTTGAATTTTTGCATTCCTCTTTGTGCCGGCTTGTTGCGCCGTCGCGACAGCTAAACGTCTCTAAGCTTGCTTGCTCCCACGCTCTCCTGCTCTAACGTTCTCCCACTCTCACGCTCTCCAACTCTCTCTGTCTAGCTGCACTTTTATCTTATCTGTCGGTTCCTCTTATTATCATAACAAGTGCAGTGGTACGTCTTTATAAACTCTTCTGATATCGTTTGCTTTGCAAAAACCTGTAAAAAGGTCATTTCTTCTAGCTATCTCACCATCGGCTTTTTTGCATATTGCGAAGCCTGTCGTGACGTTGAAAGGGAAATGTTGTGTTTCACACGGCAGACCAAGGGCAGTTTTAAGCAGGTGTTATCGAGTTTTCACAAAACTCATGACATGTTCTTAGCGCTTGATAAGCAAGTTAATAGCCCTACGCTATTTAATGAGTCTCCAAGGCGCAAAAACAATGCAACTGCAGCATGGTGACGGATCCCTACAACCCGCGGCGGGCTCTCAGCAACAGCCTTCCCCGGCATAGCCCTCGACCTCAGAATGATGATGGCATAGAGGTTGTGGAGCCCGAAGACGCAGAGAGCGACATGTCTGAAAGGGACAGCGATGCAGAGGATTGAAACTCCTAGTCCAAACAGCCCAAGGAAGTGTACCTTCCCGGAAAAAGTGTAGCCGACGATGAGGAGCTTGTATGTGACCCATCCAGTCTACTCCTTCAGCGGACATCAGCAGGAAGGCTTCACCGTAGACTGGAGTCCTTGCGCAGAAGGCGTTCTGGCCACTGGCGATTGTCGACGGGACATACATGTGTGGAGTCCCCTGGAGGACGGCATTTGGATCAACGGCCGTTGGCGGGGCATACACAGTCGGTCGAGGGCTTGCAGTAGAGTCCTAACGCAGTGTTCTCCTGTTCGGTGGACAAGACCATTCGCATTTGAGACTGTACTTTACGGACGCCCACGAGAGCGACATCAACGTAATCACCTGGAACCGTTCGGAACCGTTCATTGCCAGCGGCGGCGACAATTAATTTCTTCATGTCTGGGACATGAGGCAGTTTAATAGTCTATTTAACCCCCCAGGGTATAAGGACCGGACTACCGGCCGATAATGGCACGACAGATACTCAGTCTGTCTTGCCAAATGCCCTTATTGCAATCCCACCTACGAAACAGATATTTGTTTCGCGGCTCTCCCCTAGTCAAACATCGGAAGATGTCATTGCCTTTATACGAGGCAAAGTCAGAGCCGAAAATTTAAAGTTAAAGGTGGAAAAATTTTAATTTTCTTACGCTAGGGACATTTCATCTTTCAAAATAAATGTCCCAAATGAATTTTTTGGCACGATATGCTCTACCAAATTCTGGCCGGAGTATGTGGTTGTCAAAGAATATGAAGCTAAGAAAAAGAAACGGCCTGTTGGAATAAGTCTTCCCAGGCCTGATTTGACCACTGCACCATCTACGTCCTCCCACCCTGTCCAAAAAACTAATCACCTCTCTGTCAATGTCCTATCAGAATGCAAGAGGCTTACGTAGTAAGCTGCCGAAATTGTATTCTGATAGTTTTGCATTCGCCTCCCATGTTATTGTGTTCACAGAAACCTGGTTAAAGCCGGAGATTCTAAGCTGCGTTCACGATTTATCGGCTAGATCGACCTGTCAGACGCGGGGGTGGGGTCCTCATAGCGGTTAACTCCACTCTCACGTCAGAACTAGTAACTTTCGAGGAATACAGCGATGTTGAATTCCTTTGTGTAAAGCTATTATTCAATGGTAGCTCTATTTTTATTACATGTTCCTACATTCCTCCATTGTCGGAACTTCCTATTTTTTGGAACCACCTTTCCGCCATTCGGATGGTTTCCAACAGTCTTTCTGATAGGGACCATTTAGTAGTCCTAGGTGATTTTAATATCCCTGGGGCTAAATAACTCTTCCAACACACTTCAATCTTCAGAACAACATGATTTTTTTGCTGGCTTGTTCCACATTTCACTGTCTCAAGTCAACCATGTACGAAATTCCTTAGGGCGCTTGCTTGATCTTTGTTTTGTCTCTGATCCGGCAAGAGTT